>JAZGTJ010001655.1:380-50844 GCA_036877575.1 Botia almorhae | reverse complement strand
CACCTCCCTTCTTCGGCACGATGAAGTAAGGGCTGTAGAAGCCCGACTGCATCTCGGCTGGAGGGACAGGCTCGATTGCGCCCTTCCTCAGAAGGACCGCAATTTCCGCGTGCAGGGCCGCGGCATCGCTGGCCGCCACCGAAGTGTGCCGGATGCCACGGAACCTGGGGGGGGCGCCTGGTGAACTGAATCGTGTAGCTGAGTCTGATCGTCCTGAGGAGCCAACTGGACGGTCAGGGAAAGGTCCAACCAGGAGCCCAGATACCGTACGAGCGGCACCAGAGGAGCGGGAGGACCGCAGGGACCGACCCGACGGGAAACCCTCCACGGTGACCCTCAGGTCTCCCAGAGTGCTAACCAGTTTTGCCGGCCTAGGCCGTTTAGGCGAGTCGACAGAATGGGGAGCAGCAGAGGGGGCTCGATCTCCCACTACAAGAGAGAGCCATGACCGTAGCAACGAGATGGGCATGTTCTCGCAATGAGAACATGAACCCGCCGTGAACGCCACCTCAGCATGCAGCCTGCCCAGGCACGTTGGACAGCGTTCAGGGCCATCGGATGACGTCAGAAAGCGCCCGCATCCAGAAACGCACAGACAGAAAGACATCTTGAAAAAGACGCTCGCCGCCCATGGAGCTCTTTTAGAGGTTTACTCTTTTGTGAAAGAATGCTCTCGAGAGAGCTCCGGTCCGCCAGGCACGCAGAAGAACCGCCGAACCCGGAAGGCAACACCGCTGAGATCCGCCGTATAGCACGCAGAATTGCTGGCGAAAATGCTGGCGAACACCGCAAAGAAAGAGCAAGTGGAAAGACACACTCGGCTCCGAAGCAAGAAGCTGAATGAAAGCGAGTGCCGGCCGGCTTTATACACCCCGCTTCCGGCGTGAGCCGACGCACTGCGCTTTGCCCAAATGCTTATTGGCTCTCTCGGGCTGATGCTCATTGGCGCGATTTTTTACTACGCGAAGATGATAGGGCTTTCAAGCAAGACCCCATACGTCAGTCACTTGACGTAACGTCGAACATGACTGACTGAAAGGGAACACTAAATTTCTCTTTCTGCAACTGCATTAGTGTTTCACTATAAACACTGCATTGAAAAAGAGATTGATAAAGCACATCAACTAAAGAACTGTTCTTATATTTGTCTGTAATAAAATGACAAAGTCATACTGATAACGTTGTTGATGATGATGATTTGTGTAAGTGCTATCATGCAGCTGTTTTGTTAAGCAGAGCACAGTGATGTGCAAGTACTGGGATATAGTTAACTTAATGTTTAACTAATATCACCACTCATCATACGAACCTATATGTCACCAATAATGGTAACAATAAAAAAACATTCAAATAAAAAAGATCAACTCTGAACATCACAAAACAAACTGCTACTGTCACAACAAAAACAGCAAAAATAAAAGCATAAACGAGTAAGACAGTTTAGCTACATCGTTTATTCATGTTACAATGCATGCTGGGAGTCATAGATGAGTTTTTTAACTAACCAACAAATTCGGGGGTATATGCTTTAATCAAGCATGCATTGCAACTTTTTTGTTGATTGTCACAATTGCTGAATTTCACATTCTGATTGTTGATGTCTCTTTGTTTCTAATTTACTCAGTAGTTTATAATTTTCATTCATTCATGTAAGATAACTTTATTAAAGCTGATTTAACAAATCATTTTAAACAGTATACACTAAGTCAAGAGTACATCTAAAGTAAATTATCAAGTACTGTCTACATTTTTTGTTACTTGAACTTTTGTGTAAGTGTGCTACACAAAATAAGCATTATTTAGTACAACATACTATTCCTATTTCACTTGCATGCTTTTTTAAGTAAGGTTAACTAACTGGATTTTACAGTGTAGAAATAAAACTAGAATTACATTCTAATTACTTATATTTTCTTACCAGAAGAAGCAACTTTTTTCTCTCCCTCTCTCCTTCTTGAACTGTCTTGTCTTTAAATCAAAATATTAAAAGGAAACTTCATAGGTTTTTCCAGGGCAAAGCCTTTCAACGTCCTTGGTCATTTTCAGACATCCTAAAATGACAAGCAAATAATGAGCAACACATACAAAAATAGTTACCGTCATATGTCACCCTATAATGCACTGTACTCAATGAGACATAGGCATTCCTGAGTGGCCAATAATTGCAAAGCAGTTGTACCAACCTTAAATTTGGTCGACATCACCACAAGGAGGTGAACTTCTTACCAAATCCAGAGATGGCTGTTCCAGTCCCAGTGATAAAGACAAAACATCAACACATTGGAATTAATATTGTTTAACTCTTCTTTTCCTTTTATTTACAGTGTACAATTTCAAATAGTATCAGATAACATAAAGGTAGTTATTGGATCTTGTTGTGACTAATTACTAATTTGTTTGAAAATTACAAATTAATCAAACCATGTTATATTTTAGCATATTTAGCGTGGTCACATTTTGCCTAGAATTTGCCAAAATGTTTGCCATTTTGTCTGTGATCATTTTTAAACAGTAACAAAGGAGTTTTCATCTATGCTGGGCATTAATCAATCAAGTAGTTTTCCAATGACAGAAATTAATTTAAGTTGCCATAATTGTATTAATGTCTACAAAACTAATTTAAAACAATGCTTTCAAAGTGAAAGACATTAAGAAACATTTCAGTCCAGTGATTCTAAACCTTTGACTTGTAGTGTATTTGTCAATGGCTTTGTTTACACTTGCCTTTAACATGTTGTCTACGTACACATTGACAATACAAGTGTAAGTTAATTTGTGATGGAAACGTTATCCAGTCTGTGTGTCCTGGTACAAAGGTAGTCGAGTATGCATTGTGATCAAATTTCAGTGTAATATAAACACAATTGCATTTACATGTCATCTGCATTCACAGACCAACGCCACACAAAACCCCACCTTGACGTTTGTCCACCAGAGCCATTGCATAAATCGGTGTGTTTTTGTTTATAGCTAGTAATCTGCAGGCTCTCCTTTAGCATTAGCGAGGTTGCTGGGTTGAGAGTGGTAGCTTTCCCTCTTTCTGAAGGTTTTTCTAAAAAGGTGGCTCTTCCATTCCCCATCAGAGCTTTTATGTCACATTTCTAGAACCGAGGAAGTGCTTTTCTCCTATATTTGCATGGTATGATACCTTTGGGAATGTTGGTGTCTTAAGTTTCAGGCTTTGTTCTAGGACAGCAGTGTTGTCCTATTTGGGGAAATTTTGGGAAACATTTGGGGTAATGGATGACATTGTACCAATTATTCTCTGCATCAGGCCTTTGTCAACAATGCTGATGAAGATGTCACTAGAAACTTTTGCTTTGACTTATTAAAAACATTATTATTTAAAACGAATCCAATAACTTTACACATACAATAATAACATTACACCTAAAAATAGTTAATTTCAGATTAAGGTCTAATGATGGAAACTATTATAATTCAATAACATGCCATTTCCTGACAAATCTGACTGCCGACTCTAAATTTGTTTTATAGGCTTACAGTAAATCAGTGTAATGGACTAACATTACAGTTAATATTTGACAAAAGATTAGATGGATAAAAAAATACAGTCTTACATACTGTAGTGTAGCTTTTATTGTTTTGTTACATATTCCTCCTCTTCCCAAACAGCAATATATATTGAATCAACAACTACTGCAACAACTACTGTAAATATCATTATATTATTAAATCAGGTCAATGGTAATTCTTATCCTTAATAAAACCTGCATTCAATACGTACCTTCTCCTAGCTTGCCAGCCTGCTCTGCAGCCCCTCCCGGCAAAATTTTAGACAACATGCTTTCTCCCTCTATACCTGGCAGCCCTGCAGCTGCACTGCCTAGTCCCCCAGGCCGTGGGGAAGCCTTGGAGCCTAAAGAATTATGGGGCAGAGAGTTACGAATGAACAGCAATAACAATGAACAGGCAGGAATCATATACATTCTTCCTCAATTAGGTATGAATCCTAAATGTAATGACTGATCTGACCACCACAACCCATTGCCAAATGCCAAAATCACAAGTGCTCTGATTTGATTGACTGACTATAAGCAACTTCCAGGATTTACCAGTCTGTCTGTTGGTAACATTTTAGTATGGGGACCAATTCACACTTTGAACAAGTTGCATACTAGCTTGCACATTGGCTGTTTATTAGTGCTTATAAAGCACACATTAATGCTTTTGTCTGCATGACCATAACATCTCTTAACTAGGCCCGGTTCTACGGGGGTGCTTGAGGGTGCTAAGCACCCCCAAACAAAAGCAAAAGCACCCTCAGATAAAATTATTAATAGCGTAATAATTTTTAAATTAATGAACACACAGACAGATGCACACACATACACAAATTCGCAAAATTAATGCGTACACACGAGCTTATAAATAATTATTTATTTTCATCATGCTTTTAATGCCTCGGCATTTGATTGGTTGTGAGCGTTCTCAGTTTGCGATTGTGATGCATAATTGACGCTGTCTCTTTTCATCATTTACTCGTTTGTGCGTCCAGCTCAGGAAATTCGTTAGCTGACTTTTTACAGTAGCCTAAAAATACTCATTATGGACATAAGGAATTGGCTAAAGAAAGCCCAAAAATCTTCAGACCAAGATGTTCATCAATTAATCTGTCAAATAACACCACCTGCCGATGACAGCGATAGCGTACCCCGCCCTACAACCTCACTCGCACGAGCTTCATCCTTTATAGAAACAACATTAAAAACTCAGCCAACACGGTGAAACAGCTGATCTGTACAGGGATAGACATTTTTTAAATACATTTTGTAGCAGGGCAGTGCTAGAAAGCCATTTATCCTTTGCTGAAACTAACGTGTCTTCATGGAGAGCGTAGRCCATGGTTGCTTAGTAACGGCAGACGCCACGGGAGCGTAAGCTAGCGCTTTGGAAAGAAGGAAAAAGCGGCGTGCCTAGCGTTTTCCACGCGTTTAAGGCGCGACATGTAAACCGCTCCTAGATGAGCATGCAGTAATAACCTTCACAGTGTATTATTGATGTTAGATGGCATTTGTTGAAACTACAATTACGATACTAGTGTAGACGATTTATATTACTCAGTCCTATTTGGTGGTACYGTTTTTATACAGTTCCATACAAATGTGAGCACCCTCACATTTTTCAGAAGCACCCTCAGTGATTTGGTTCTGGAACCGGGCCTGCTCTTAATCCTACCTCATACCTACACACTTAAACACAACAACTACTATCTTACTAAGCATTATTAAACAGTAAATTAGGAGTTTATTGAGGCAAAATGTTTAGGTAATTGTGTTCCCCATATTAAAATGGTACCAAATAGTTCTATCTGCATGGCACTGGCCTGCTGCAATGAGCACTTTTAAGAACTAAGAAGTAATTTTGTGTCAGACACGTAGTACTAGACTGCTAGACTGCATTTTCTTCCTCATTTTTCACTCATTTTTTAATACTTATGTTTGTAAAAATATAGTTTTATAGTCATTTTTCTGGATTTTCAAATATTTTTTAAATATAAAACTGTTTGCATATGTGGCTATTAACTTTTCTCAGTAAATCATCTGCAAGACACACACAAAGCAAACACAGAATTTATTCGATTCTGCCCTTCATTTGGTGCCGTGTAACAGTACATTCACACAGGGCATCGGCATGAACGCTTCTCAATTACTTTGAATGGGTGACGTCATACATTACCAAACTGATTTGATGGTCACCTCACTGGTGTTGCTTACAAGGGAAGTTGAAAAACGTTCAATTTTCAAGTGCCAAAGGGAAAACAGGGGAACATCAAAATGGAGGAGAAGCTAATCATTGTGGTGGGTAATCATCTGGTTCTTTATGATCAGTCTTTATATACATATTGGGACCAAGTCTGGAAGGAGGTGGCAAGCAGTTGGTGAATCTGGTGTGTGTGGTGGTGTACTCTGTTTATCATTGAATGACAGCTAGCATAGCATAGCATGTAATTGCAGACAATACTGGGTTTTACCACAGATGTCAATGGCAGCATAGCATATCGACTGGCACTATCACTAGCCAAATGCTGAATGAAATATTAAAGTAATTCGATTTCAGACACAAAATAATGATTTACATTTAAGTGGCTGGTAGATGATAAATGTGATAGCTTAGTCACGTCAGCATCAAGCTTCAGACACTCCCTCTATCAAGAGTCAACACTGAAGCACCATGTGAATATACCGTAAAAGTGTAGTGCAGTTTTTGGTTACCTATCCCTGTTAGTGGGGGTTGGGCTGTTTTGGCAGGCTGAATTGGAGCTGCTTTTGCTCCAATAGCAGTGGCCAGCTCTGGCTTAGTCTGTTGAAAAAAGAGACAAGTGGTCATTTTTATGAAATATGCAAATTCTCACAGTTTTTAATGTTTATATCAAGTTCTGACCTGTTTCTTAAATTTTTAATTTTTGTAAATCAATAAAAATAATGTTTTTCATAAAATTTTAAATGTTAAATGCTTAAACAATTAGGATGAGACTGAATTGAACACAAACTTTTTACAAAGAACTTTAATAAGAGGAAAAGGAGTCTGAACAAAGCTAAAAATCAGATTTTACTTTAACTGGGATGTGGATGAAGTTTAAGTTTTGCAGAAGTATTGCACCTTTTCTCTTTTAAGTACTGGATGGCTTTCTGATTTTGTTGTATCCCCTGTTAAGTCTATGAAATATAATTGCCTTTTTTTTGTATTTTAATTTTTGAGATTTTTGAAGTTTTTTTAAGTATGTGCCTTAGTAAATTGTGTATTCATTTATTGTAGCTGGAAATGCATTTTGATGAGGCTTTGCGGTATGCAGGCTGTTATTAACACTAGATAAGGTAAAGTTTGATTATTTGTTGCCGTTAATATTGAGCTGTTTACAGTAACTTTTAAGGTGAACGCAGGCTGCCCCTGGTTCACCTTAAACCAGTTGTGTTTAAGTGTGTATAATTGTTGTTTCTCGCTGTTTCCACATTTGTGTTTTGTGTCCTTGTTTATATATTCAGTGATTATGTTTTAACGTTTGAATTAATTAGTTTATTGTGCTCTGGCTCTTTATTTGTTTGCTATAGTTGTTTTTGTCGTTTTTTTATTTAATAATAAATTATTATTTGGTTCTAGTATTCTGTTTGTGTTTAAATGTATGTGGAAAATCCGCTTTGCAGCTGCTTTTCTGGACGTGGTAAATGTTGTAAAAAAAGGAAGAGGATGGCTTGACTCGGAAGTGCACGCTGGTGCAAGGTGGTGTTTATTTACAGTGAGGCTTAGGTGATCCACAAGTGTGCAATATTTACACGGTTACTAATAAGTTTGACTCGTTCATGGCACTTCAACTGCACGCTCAATTGTCTGGCCTACCGAGAGACAACAACACTAGTGCGGAAGCACTTTTTCTACACTTTGCCGATCCCGTTCCGGGTGACCGGTGAGATCGGAAGAGCGCGGTCGGCTTCAAAATAAACGTTCGCCCACAATTGGGATCGGCTTCGCCGCCGCCTCCTCCGGCTCAGTACACTTACATATTTACAAACACAACATAAAACAGGTAAGACATAAAAATATATAAATTTTTCGGTTCCAGTCTGTATGGAGATGTAATGTGTGATAGGGATGCAGAGGGGGCATGTAATGTGATGCTTTATGTATGTGTGCCGTGAGCGTGTGCACCTGCCACTATGGCTGCCAGGCAGGGAAAAACAGTGTATGAATGGTGTGTGTGTGTGTGTATGTAAGCCAGCGCTAATTCGGCCAGGGCTAGATCTCCTCCTTAACAGTGTATTTATTCATTAACTGTCTCTGTTATTGTTCTATATTTTCAGGGGCCCCGGATTGGGGGGAAAGCTTTTCCTGCCTGCTGCTGGTGGTATCCAGAGCACAGAGTGTGGTTTGCTGCTTTTAATTGCCAAAACCTCACTGTAAGTGTTTGTGCATGTGTATGTGTTTTTTCAGATAATCATTTGCCTGCCTACCCTGCTATAGGTAAGCCTTAGCTGCCTAATTAGATATTATTTTTTGTGTTGTGTGTGTATACTGGGACACAGAGCCTCATTGTAGCTCATTTGAGCGATGTTCCTGCATTGCAGTCATTTGAATGTTTTATCTATTTATGTGAGATTAATAAACCTTTTTGGTATTGATATCCACTTTCTTTGCCCCCAAGGGTAATGAACCTGTGTGCCCTATTTCTAATGGGTAGTTAGATCCCCTTTCTTTAAACAGAGGCGGTGTAGTCAGTTTGTTATATTACATTCCTTTATTAGGATTTGCCTCTCCACTCAACCACCACGCTACACATGGTTTAAGTTTAAAAAAACACATTATTTAAACACATTTTCACATACTGTACATTACTGTAGCTCTGCCCCACCCTTCTAAACTGGATTTCTTCAAAGACCATCCTTCTGAAAAGCGCAGCATACTCTGATTGGCCAGCTGATACAGTGCGTTGTGATTGGCTAAATATCTCAAGTGTGTGGCAAATGTTACACACCCTTACCATAATTGTGAATTTGTCAGTTTTACCACATCAGTTCGAGCCAGAGTCAGATCTAGGAAATGCAGATGACCAAGCCAATCGATCGGAACCAACTTTACAAGCCCCACTGAAACAGAACATGTAGTGCATGTTTGTAGTCTTTTTACTTCCAATTATAAGCTGAGGAGAGTGAGATATCTACTGAGTTGGGAAATGCCATCATTTGCTCCTCAGTAGGCAGCACTGACTTATCAGTGGAAAGCTCAATAACTAGTGGCGATAGTTAAGTGACTTCCTGTAGCAAGTCGGACCTTTGTGCCTGTCATAAGTGGGATCACAACTGTATACATTTGGGCGGCATTATAAAAATATTCCCACACTGTGACATAAGAATGTGGGGGAGGAGTCGACTAATAATTTTATTAGATAATTTTGTGGGAGACTTTGAGCTTTGTAGCTTTGCAGATCTTATGCAGTTGGGTTTGTATGTATACCACTAAAGGAAAAGTAAAATGCATCATGTGACCCCTTTAATGTTGTGAATCCAAAACATACAGAGTACAGCACTACGGAAGAATCTATAGAAAGGAAATCCAAATTATGATCGTCATAGGAATAGGGAAACAATATTCATTATGAAGCATCAGCTGTCTTGATTGCTGCTTAGTGGGGGATATAAAGTTAAAAACATATAAATATTCAATTAAATTACTTTCAGACCCAAAATATTTACTTACGGCAGCAGGAGTTGTATGTGCTGTTGAGGTGGGTTGCCGAGCCATTGGCCCAGTCTGGACAGGTTTGGATTGCAGTTGCTGGGCTTGGACTAACTGTGGTTGAGCTGAGCCTGTGGCAGAGGTTTGCAAGCCTGGCCTGACAGCTGATGACTGTGCCTGCTGTGGGAGCTGTGTCCGTTGACCATGCTGTCCATCAGTTGGAAGCTGGGAGGCAGGTTGCCTGCTTGAACTTGAAAGTCCAACTGGACCCTTCTGTGCAGGCCCAAGAGATCCTGACTGCCTGGAAGATGAGAGGTGCTCCTGTTGCTTCCTACTGGAGGACGCTTGATGGTGGGTAGGCTGTTTCCCAGAACGGGAGCTATGGTGTTGGCCTGAGGGGTCACGGGTGTAATCTGAGGAGTGGTATCCCTGAGAACGAGAGTCTCCCCTCCTCCCTGAAGATGACAGGGAGCGGGAGTCATGCCGCATGGATGGATCCTTTGAGGAGCGCGATGATCGAGAGGAACGAGGCTCATCTAAATGGTGAGATGAATGCCTACCAGAACTTCCACTTCCATGGTGGCGGTGTTCTCGAGAGGATATGTGCCGGGTGTGGCCATAATCATTTTGTGGCCAAAGATCTCCTGGTGGCTCGTCGTAGTCATGGTATGTATGCTTGACATGGCCACGCCTGGAAGAATGACCATTGCTGCCATAGTGACGGGAACCACGAACATCACGCAACTTCTCAAACCAGTCTGTCTCCTCTTGACCAAGATGGTATGCTTTGGAAACCAAAAGCAGATCACAATTAATTTCAATGTCTGAGGGCAAAAGGACTGCACACTGAGGCCATGCAATAGAAAAGGAACAAAAATAGCCTATACTTAAAGCATGCACCATATTTTAATAAATACCACATATAACAATGATCTCAAATAAGAGATGCAGCTAATTAAACAGTTTGGAAGTCAAAACCGTTCAATGAAGTGACTTATAAAAATAATAAATATGGGGAAAAAATAAGAACACACTAAAAACACTACAACTCATGCAGTTTATGCACAGCATTGATAGTTAATTTTGTGGAGTGCTGCATGTGGCTTAAAGACAACAAATGGACATGCACTTGGTTTTCACTTCTCCTGCTATTCACTCTCTTTTTTGGGTGGGTGGGGGACGTATAAAGTGGGCACTGACACTGGCATTTAGCTCCCAATTACCTTCACTGTCAGAAACAGCACAATGCATATCGTCAATTATATACATATCATCTGGTTCGTAGACATGGGTCCGGGGCAGGTCTCGAATATGGTCCTGTACATCAGGAAGATAGTGACTTGAACCACATAAATTTGATGGATAGCTGAAAGCCTTTCCAACAGCCATAAGCTTTGTCAGTGACTGGGAGCTCTTCTTTTCTGAATATTGAGAGTACAAAGAGGGGTGCACACTTTGGCCAAAGTTGCTGTGGTAAGACCGGTCTATATAGCCCCCTTCACATGATCTGCTGCTGTAGCCTCTTTTGCAGGACGAGATTTTGTCCATGCCATAACCAGGTCCTGAACTGGACCTGCCATAACCATAGAGATGGTCATCATTACAGTTGCCCCAATGTGGATCGTAAATACTCCGTAGCCCATAGACGTCATCCTGACGTTTATGATAATGGAAACCTGTGCCATACCCACTGGTTGCTGAGGTGCTCATGGTGTAAGAGGCCAGATCAGCCTCTACATCATGAGCCTCCTCAATTGGGGAAAACATAGATATCTTCTGCTCAATGCTTTGTTTACGATGTTTGCTCATCCTTGAGGACAAAACAGTCTGAGGGCACAGGCTTTTGTGCCTGTAGGCTGCCTGTGTAGATGAAAGTCTGTAGTCATCATAGTAATATAATGATCCCCCACCCATGCTACTGATTCCCTCTACTCGGCTATGCGTATTTGTCCCTTGTGCTTGGTGGCTGCCGGTGCTCTTACCCCTGCCATAGTGCTGGTCGTACAGATCTGCATCACGTTCATCCTCTGGTCTGCCACATGAGCTGCCCCCTCGAGTGTGAAGTCCGTCGCCCCCATAGCACCCATGACCCTCATTACGATGTGCATCTGAATTAGTGCCCATGCCCTCTTTATTAGTCAGTTCACATATGTCATCAATCATGACATAGTTCCTTGAGACATTATGTTCTAGGTTAGAGGATCCATGCAAGCCTTCACTGGAGTACACAGAGGGGCTGTCCACAGAATGCACATGGTCAGACATTGTTGTCTGCCCATATGTGTTAGGAACAATGGTGTTATACTGCCCATGGGAACTAGCAGTAGTTACTATATATCCATATGTATTTGCAATAGATGTTGTATACTGCCCATAACCACTGGATGAGGTTGTGGTGTATGGCCCATAATCAGAGGTTGTTAGTGACCCACTATAAGTATTTGAAACAGATGAGGAGTAAGGGCCATAAGTGTTTGCCACAGCTGTGCTGTACTGGCCATAGGATGGACCCAAACCACACTGACTGTAACTGGTACCCTGGGTAGTGTGAGGGCTTACAAGCTCATAATTAGTAGGCATCTTGTATTCAAGGTCAACATGTGATTGAGTTTGGCGTTGCTTCTGTTGAAAAGAAAGAGTGTCTACCTGTGGTTGATAAATGCTTATTTGGCTAACTGGGTAGGGGGGTGCCTGGCTTGGGTATGGTGCACTGTGGGTTGGATAAGTGGTTGCACCAGTTGGTGGTAGGGTGGACTGGAACACTGGATGACTTGCCTGTGTTGGAGGTGGCACTGAAGCATCTGCTGGATATGGCGGTTGGCTTAATGGAAAGCCCTGGGAAGGAAAGGTCCCTTGAACCTGAGAAGTTAGCATTGGATATGTCTGCAAGGGGGTGGGCTGGGGGAGAGCTTGGGCTTGGGTGACTGATGGATAGGGAGGTTGGTTGAAACCTGTGCTCTGCAATGTTGAGGCCTGTGGAGTAGGGGCTGTTAGCAGACTTTGTGGGTACTGGTATGACATGAAGGATGTTGTGGGGGGAAACAGGGCAGCAGTGTTTAGCTCACAAGTAAACTGGCTCAGTGGTGCTGTGATGGGTCTGGTCAGTAGTCCATTGCCCTCAATGGATGTGGCTGCAGATGTCAGGGGAAGGTTGTTGAGCTCAGAGTCTGACATATAATCTCGTGAGTCACCCATGCAGCGTAGATATGCTAGTTCCCTTCTCTCTCTCTCCTTTACCAATGTTTCTTTTCTCTGTGTAATGCCTAGCTCCAAGTATCTAAGTTTGGCATCAATTTCCTTTTCTTCCTCCTCTAACTCAGCCTGCTGTTTGCGTAGCTTTGTAGATTCTTTCTCAACAGCCTTCAGCTCATGGGTCAGGTCCTTCAAGAGACTGGTCTTTGCAGCTAAGCGGGAACCACTCTTGAAAGAGGGCAAAGTGGGCACAAACATTTGGGACAGGTTTGGGGCAACCATTGGCAGTTGTGTCTCCTCTGGTGGAGGGCTGGGCAAGGTCCTTTTTACTTTCCTTAGGAGGGAGCTCTGCTGCAGAGCTGCCAGCTGCGGAGACACAGTACCCAGGAAGAGTGAAAAAGCCAGGAGAATGAAATACAGAAGACAACACAATGTTATAATTAGCATATCAGACATAAATTTGACTAATAAAGAAGCATTATCCTTAAACTTCCAGATAATATACAAAGCAAGCCATTATGTTAATTTCTGCAGTGACCATAAAGAACCAAACAGAATGACAATCTTTGGCATTAGCAAGCCAAAAGGGGTTCCAAAAGCTGACCGGAAATTAATTGATTGCAAATTTCTGCTCCACTTAGGAATGCAAGAAAGGTAATGAGAAAACCTGTTTCAAATGGGTTTTGAATACATACTGAAACTAAATAACATTAGCTGACATTCTGTAACATTTAGATGATATAGGCCCTACCCTTTTTGTACTAGTTACCAAAATCTCTGAACAAACAAATTAGCATCTTAGCATCTTGGAATGTCAGACAAAAAATACAATATATTTATAGCATAGTATATTGTTTGTAACCACAAACTTAAATGATCCATACCTGACTCTGAAGAGCTTGTTGTTGATAAAAAGAAATCCTAGCCCTGGTATTTTCATCTGTAGTAGGACTAAGGGGCTTGGGGTCTGATAAAGATCTCTGGATATTCTTCATCGGCCTAGGTAGGGCCTGATGTCTCTGTGGTGGCTCACAAACACTCGACTTCTGCTGCGGGGTGACATGGGCTTTATTCAACTTCTCACTAGAAGAGAATGTTTCTAAGGTGTGTTGTTGAGAAGAAAGAGGTGAAACAGGGGAATACAGCACCTGTGGAGATTTGGGTTGTTGCCGGATCAAGCTGGACAAAGACTCGTTGTGCAGGTGATGCTGCTGATAGCCAAACTCCAAGGGATCAGGTTTCCTTCTTGCTAACATCACCACACTTTGTTGACTTGGAGAGAGTTGATCTGCTGAACCAACTACTTGGACACTGGTGGGGCAGACTGTCGTAGCAATACTTATCTGTGGAACTACTATGTTTTGAAGCTGGGGCTCAGGGTCAGTTTGACAAGCTATGCTTTGACCCTTCTGTGTCCTCTCAGGACCAGAAATGTAGTGGACGATTTCGACTTTGCTGGGGTCTGTCATAGTGCCACGTATACTTGGGGATACTCTAACCAGCTGTTCTGTCTCTGTTTGGCAAGAGCAGTCTCGAATGGTTTGAATGGCAATGCTGGATGATGTTGTTTTAGGAGCTGAAGTAGCAAAAACAGACATTTCGGGTTTATGGTCTACACCCACTTCACCAAAGTTTCTAGAGTAACGAGAGCGTCTACGTCTAACTGGCTGCTCCCATTCTGCCTTGTCTTCATCATCATCTGTCTGAACACTGCAGTCCACACTGCGCCTAGTTCGTCGTCTTCTTGATATCAGGTATCTTTCCTCTCCATCCTCATCATCTGTTTGCACACTGCTGTTTACGAGTCGTTGGGGCAAAGGAAACATTGTCACTTCTCCCTCAGTTTCATCCTGCAGACGAGGCATAGATCTTTGTTTACGCATAGACCGAACTTCTGTCTGATTTTCACTATTTCTCAAGCACATGTCTGATGCAGAACTAGGGATCGGTCTTAAAAAAACTTGAACATCACTGTATAGCACATCTGGAATGAACTCTTGTGGTTGATTGGTTTTGCCAGCTTTGTCACCGATGAGCTGGGCATTTGTATTGGCTGCAACAACAGTTGCTGCAGACTTTTGTTTCTTTTGTTCTTCAAGTTGCTGTTGTAGCTGTTGTTGCAAAGACTGTATCTGGTCAAGCTGCTTTTTTTGTTGAGCCAGTTGCTCTCTCTGCAGGATCAACTGATTTTCTTTTTCAGCTTGCTGCTGCTTTAAAACCTGTTGCTTTATAGTCTGTAACTCCTTAATCTCCCGCTGAACTAACATCTGCTCTTTCTCTCTGTCTCTCTGCAACTCTTCACGCTCCCGCTCAAGCTCTTCCTGAAGCCGAAGTTGTCTTAACTTTTCCAGCTCTACTTTCTCTCTCTCTAGCTGCAAAAGCTGTTCTTGCTGTTGATGCAGTCTTTCCTCAGGTTCATTTTCTTGATTAGGAAAAAAACTTTTAGAGGCAGTACTAGTAGAAGTAAATGCACCTCTTTGAGTTGATGGGGATGGCTGTGTTTTGAACTGTGCAGTAGGTATTGGAATGTAGAAAGGAGCAGATGGTTTAGCTTGTGATTGTTGGTGTTGTATAAGAGGCTGGGTGGTGGCTTTGGCTTGCAGATGGGGCTGAGAGAGATTCATTGGCATCAATTGGATGTCAGGTTGGTTCATTGGCACAACAACTGAAATAGGTGCTGATGTGGTAGAACAAGCAGGTACAGAGGAGGGCTGAACTAATTGTGTAACTGTCTCAGCTACTGATAAGATTACTGGAGACTTGCCAAGGTACAATGGTGTATTTTGGGATGTTGTAATAGCTAGGGACTCAGTCACTTTTGTAGAAGTTGCAACAGAGAGAAGATTAGGGGTAGGGTATTGGAAAGGTAATTGCCCTGTCCTTTGAACTACTGGCAATCTGGTTAGGCTTGCTAGAGGTACTGGTGTCATATTTGGTGCAGGGTATGGTCTGTATACCCCTCTTAATAAAGGTTGTAGTACAGAAGCTGGCTGGGTGGTAATTGGAACTGTGGATGCAATGGGTGTGTTTATAGTTGAATACATTATACCACCAACTGATCTGATGGCTGATGGATACATAGCTCGAAGACTGGCTTGTCTTGCATTGATTAGATCAGTTAGAGCTTGGCTATGGGAAAGATTCTTTCCATCTGGAGTGTATTTTAAGTTATGTCTGGGTCCTTGCAACAGATTAGCTCTAAAAGGGGAACCACTACATCTTCCAGTGGACAGTTGTAGAATGTCCGGGTTACTACTATATCTGTCTATAGAGTTAAGTGCAGCACACATACGACTTATCTCTCTGGCAGTTGTAGCACTGTACTGGGCAAGATTAGACTCTGCAAAATCACCTGGGAAAAATCTGCGATCTGAACTTATGTTGGTCATGGAGCTGTACCTTCTAATTGGTAGAGTTGCAACATCACCCTGATGAAGATCTGTGTATGAGGCATATTGATCCCCCATTTCAATATAACCTTCATATCCATCCTTAACCATATCTGTAAATAAATCTCCAGAGGACTGAAAATGAGGATCAACCTTTGTTGAAAATAACAACCCAAGGTTAGTTTCAGACATTGATGGTTGAAGGCGTCTAGAGAGTGGCAGTGTGTATGACTTAATGGCACAGTTTTGGTATGTCTGTCTATCTTGATACAAATCAAGTTGTTGATAGAGCTGTGGTAATGTAGAGGGTGTTTTTGAGGATGTCTTAGTTGTGTCCTCCATGACTGATTTCTGGGAGAATGGAACACCCACACAGCTGCCACCAAAGGGCAGGTTATATATTATGTCACAACAAGTTACTTGATTTTCTGATTTTATTTGTCCTGATAAATCCATTGTATCTCGGATGTCCTCAGATTTGATGAGTTGTGTAATAGTAGCTCCTTGTGCAGTACCATCCATCTGAACCGTCATGTTATGAGGCTTGACATTTGCAAGATTCAGGATACCTATCTCCTGCTGATTCCCTTCTAATTCCAAAGGACCTCCAGCTCTATAAAAATCTGATGCCATAGTCGGAGAAATGGCATTAACCTCTGTGGAAGTGCTTGTCTGAGTAACAACCATATCCCTTTTAAGCACAGGTAATCGGCTGGATAAATTCAACTTTGCAAAAGAGGCAGCTTGTTGTTGTTGAAGTTGGTGGTGTTGCTGAAGCTGCTCCTCGAGGAGTTGTTGTTGCTGCTGAAGCTTCTGCTGCTGTTTAAGTAACTGCTCTTGCTGGATACTCAAGTCTTCCAGTTTGGCATCAATCTTTGGTATAGATGGATCTATTGGTGGTGATTTATTTAGTTCAAGACAAACTACTGGTCCCATACCTTTGCCCAAATCAACTCTGTTTTCAAGAGGATCACAATACAGTACAGACTGCTTAGGCTGGGACATGAACATGGAAGCAGCTACTGTAACACTAATGGTTGTTGCAGTTGATGTTACAACATGCAGCTGTTCCTGTGTATTCAGATTCATTATTAAGGGTTGAATAGTTGTGGATTGATGAATGGGGCTTCCATCAATAATTCCAGAATACTTTGGAGATTTTGTAGACAAAGAAGTTGAATTAATTCCCTGGTCAGCCATGATCACTGGTGTTGCCTTCATGGCAGTTCTTAGATCCACAACACTTCCACTGTGTAACCTTTGTCCTTGCTCAATTCTTGAGGTACCTGGAACTGTGGAAATGTGACAAAGTGATATGTTGTCCATTGACAAGGAACCATGTGTGTACATGTTAGCAGCTGTGACCATGCTTGTTCCAACATTTACTTTACCAGCCTTATAGCTCTTATAGAAACCCTGACGAGGTTGTTGTTGTTGGTGTGGAGGGCTGTCAGGAGGTGAGTAGGCATCAAATGTTGACTGGTAACTTAACCTTGTCAGTGAAGACAATGGAGATGTAGCTCTGTTAACTGTAACTGGCTTTGGTGGGCTAGTGGGCTCACACTTCTCTGTTCTCATCAAGAAACTACTATTTTGAGTGGATTGCTGGAAGGGGCATGGTAAGGCAAACCTATCTGAAGTCTGTGTGCTCTGTGTCAAAACTGGAGATGTATGATAAGCAATTCCAGAGGAACCTAACATTGAAAGGCTAACAGTTTGAGCTGAAAGTTCAGATGTTCTCTTGGAGGGGGATTGTGTTGGACTATGCATAGGTGAGAAAACAGGGGAAAGAGGTGGACTCCTTTCATGACACATATAACTTCTAATTGAAGCTGCATTAGATTCAATTATAGTTTCTGAAGATGTTGAATTATCTCTCATTTGGACTCCTTTGCTGATTGGCACTTTTCTTACAGAACTTTGGTTGTAAGCCTGAGTGATTGCAGCTATTTTGTGAGACACGTCTAAAACACTACTGGTTGTCGTGGCAGTGATTCCTGTTTTCTCTCCATATAAAAAAGGTTGTGTGGTGGACACTGTTTGATTGGCACTAGTTTGAGAGACAGTGACAGTATCTCTGGCATATAATCCATAAGCAGCAATAGTCGTTGCAGAAGCTGTTGGTGTAATACCATTTTTACCAGTTTGAGCTCTTAATTTGTCTTTGGTCCCATCTTTAGAGAAGTGTTGAGTTACTCTGACATCAGGTATGCGTCCTCCAGTCCCTGTTTCAGAAAAGGATACTGGTGCTGAGAGCTGGGTTGGGCTTGTGCCAGGAGTCAATAAAGCATTGCTTTGTTCCACCAACTTAGCAAATGCTGAGCCTGTATCTAGTAACTGTTTTTCTGAATAGGAGCCATCCATCTCCATTTGACCATCAAGCTGCTTTGAAATGTTTTGTGAAGTCTGGCGGATCTCTTCATAGATATCCACTGTATCCTCATTTTCATAAGTGATATAATCTTGATCAGTATAATCATATTCATCTTCATATTCCTGTCTGTTTCTAATGTCAGACTCTTTATAGGAGTTTGGGCTGTACTGCTGGGCTGAGTCTGATTGTTGCTGTTGTTGCTGCTTCTGCAACATCTCTGCTTTCTTCATCATTTCTTCATATACTTCTTCTGCGCTTTTTAATTGCTTGACACTAAAAGTAGAAGTTATAGAAACTGTAGAAGATGTGGTCAGTGGTTTTTCAGTAGGAGAATAAAGTGACATAAATGTTGGTAGGTTGTACTCACTTCCAGATTTGTATAGCTTTGATGGCATTTCATAGCCTTCAGCATCTGAGTCAGCTGAAGGAGAGTATTCTGAGCAGGAGGACCGGTGAAGTTCCTCCATCTCAGCTGCCTGTCTCAGCTCCTCTGTTGGAGAAGCATCCTCAATAGGGGATAGATTGCTGGGGGGTGTCTTGGATCGCTCTCTGCGTCTCTGTGCTCTTAGTTCTTCTTTGTCACGTTTGGTTTTCCGGACAGTGCTTCTTATTCTCTGTTGCTCTACTTCTCTCATCTTTTCCTGCTCTTTCAGGAGTTCTTCTTCTTCCCTTAATTCATCTTCTTCTGAGGAATCCTCAATGGTGGGTAGTAGTGGTCCATGGGACCGATGCCTGGCCTTCCTTTGCTGCTTTGCCTCCTCCATTCGTTGTCTGCTAGGACTACTGTCACTGTCATCTTCCATGGAGGATATGGAAGTAGGGGAAATCCCTGAGGTGTAGCTAGAGGTGGTTTGTGGAAGTGTTGAGGAATATTCCCCTCTAGACCGTTCTTCTGGAGAACCAGTGAGGCTTTCCATTTCTAGCTCAGGCTCTCTGTCCAGATTTAGGTCATTGCCATTGTTTAGTTCCATGTCTCGACTATAACTGTTAGAGTTGTTGAGTTCTATGGTCTTGAATCTGCGTAAGCCTCCTTGAGAAGCCATGAGGTCCTCTTCAGCTGATCCTTTGTATACATCATTTATACTTTTGGTATCTTCTTCAAAGCTACTAGAGTGATAAGTAAGATGGTGTTTTTCTTTTCCTGAGTCACTGATGTGCTTTTGTGTCTTTTTTGCCTTTTTGTAGCCATAGCCTTCATCCTCATTGTCTTCTTCTTCAGCCTCATCTTCATTCTCTTCATCTGCACTCATCTCCATGATTTGCCTCCTCATGAAGTCCTCATCATTAATCTCTATAGATTCTAGGCTTCTTTTCTTATGGCCACCTAGAGCAGAAATTGATCTAAGCTCTCGCTTGACCTCCCAGTCAGGTGGTTCTTCTTCCTCTTCCATGATTCCTTCAATGTCCTCATCAGAGTCATATTCCTCTGGGCTAATTGATATTGAGTGAGACTGATGCTTTCTAATATCTTTTTCTCGCTTATTGTCTTTTGTTCTTTTACCTTCAGGTGACAATTTAAACTCTAGAAGGGGTCGCATAGAGCTCTCCAGCTTAATTAGTTCAGATGGACTGGGTGGTGTATGGTGCCCAGTCAGACCTCTTTCATTCATTTTCAGCTCCTCCTCCTGGATAAGAGCAGTGATCTCACTGTGTGAACTGGAGATCCCATCAGAGGAATAACCAGTATCACTCAAACTCTGGGGGCTGCGTGATAGATCTTGGTTGCTGTTTGTTTTGCTGGTTTCCTGGTGAGAAAAATAAAATTTACATAAATACAAAATAAACTTAGACATACTTAGTTATAAAATTTAGTCATAAAATTCCATGTCCAACTTGCTACCGCTTTAGTTAAGACAATTGTATATTGAACATTTTTCAATACTATGCAAGCAGCAATGTCTAAACATAATGTATTTGAAGTTTACATGCTTGTTTATTAGTTTAGTAAAGCTATTATGCTGTTATGTTCAGTAAGTTTTAGGATCAACAAGTTAATGAACATTTGTAGCACCTTTTATATTAAACTATCATTACTAAAGTGCTTGCTAATTGTCTATAACTGCAGTGGCTTACTTCGTAGTATTTTGACCTCTTTAAGTCTTTTTTGTCATCTTTAGCAGGAGTCTGAATCTGGTCTGTTGTTTTTTTCTTCTCAGTTGGTTTATGGTTAATGTCAGACCCCTTATCCTGTTTGGGTGTGGTTTCCTTTCTTTGTTCTTCAATAATTGTAGTAGTAATGGAATTTGGAGCTGCTGTAGCTGTGGTAAGCTGTGGAGAAATTTTTATTTCACTTTCTGGCCTATCCATGGGGGCTGTGAGACCACCCTGTTGAAAAACTGGAGGTTTTTGTTGTGGTGATATTGCTTTAGGCCCTTGCTGTTTAAGACTGGAGAGTTGCTGGTGTCTGGGTGAGCCCACTGGCTGGTGGTAGGGAGATGAATGTGGAACAGGAAGAGGGTCAGGCTCAACAGACATCAGTCTCTGAGTCTGACAGTTCAGACAGAGCCATTCCTTTTTCTGCAAAACAACAAGGAAAGCAAATAAAATCATGCAATGAAAACACAAATTTATGTAAACTTGGAGCACTTTTTATATAAAGTGAGGTTAACTTTAGTATGCATTATTTCATTGCAAAATAAACTGCATTATATCCATAATGTTACGGAGGAGGCTGTCGCTCTGCCTCCTCCCTGCCGCCAGCGGGAGCCCTCGCCAGAATATTAGTTTCCTTCCGGACTTTATTTCCCATGTTCCCCATGCCTAGGGCTGATTACTTCCTGTTTGCCACCTGTTTCTAATCAGCCCGGTTATTTAAGCCCAGGTCTGCACTTTACTCAGTGTGATTTTGTTTTGCTATGCCTAACATTTCAGAGCATTTTCCTGGATTGATTACCTGTTGCCATTTGGATTGTCTATTTACATTGTGTTTGATTCTTTGTTGCCTGCCTTTTGTTTTTGCTTTGGACTCTGTCGTTGATTGTTTGCTGCCAGCCCTGACTATTGCCTGTTTACCCATTCTAATTTTGTCTCGCCCTCATGTCTCTGTTTGCCGGTATTCGACCCTTGGCTGTTTTTGGATTACTCTGTTTAATAAACCGCTGCACATGGATCACACTGTCCCAGTGTTATTGTTACAGAAGAAATCGCCAACAAATGATCCAGCAGCCATCTGGATCATCTGATCAAGGTTTTTTGTTACAGTGCTAACTTTTTGTATCGCAACAGCCTGTTCTCTACCCAATGGAGAGCAGTCGCATTGCTTTCGTCTGTTCTCTCCTCACAGGAAAAGCCCTGAACTGGGCAACGGCAGTACTAAGAGCAGACGGTTCCATGTTTCCCACTTTCAACTCCTTCTTATGACAATTCAAGGACGTTTTTGAGCACCCATCGGAGGGGCTTAGCCCATGTGAGCAACTACAGACTTTTTCCCAGGGAGGACTAACTGCAGCTGAGTACGCTCTCAATTTTCGCACTCTCACAGCTCAAACCACCTGGGTGGAAGATACATTAAAACTGCTGTATCGAAAAGGACTCAATCCCGAGCAACAATCGGAACTACCATGTCGTGATGAGGGGAGAAACCTGAGTGAGTACATTGAGCTGTCTTTTCAAGTTGATAACCTAATTCGTTCTCTGCGTCCCCGCCGATCTAGTATAACCCCCAGTTCTAAGTGTGCAGTTAACTCCAAGCTTTTGCAGATTAACTATACTCGCTTCTCCTCCGAGGAGCGTGAACACCGTTTCCGCTCCGGTCTGTCCCTGTATTGCGGACAACCAGGTCACCAGAGATCCTCATGTCCTGTTTGACCCACCTCTAGACAATCTCCGGTGAGTGTAGCTTTCACTACCAATTACCAGAATAACAAAATTTATATACTGTCACACTTATTCACTCAGACATAATCAATTCCGGAGCAGCCGCAAATTTCATTTCTCTCGAGTTCGCTAGAAGTAACAACATTCAACTAACCACTTGTACTTCTTCTCTAGAGGTCTTTCTATTCAGAAAGACCCAATTACTAGTACGAGCCCAGCTAAACCATTGTCCAGTATTCCTCCCGAGTATGATGATTTAGCCGTTGTATTCAGTAAACAAAAAGACTCTTAATTACCTCTGCACCGAGCCATTGACTGTGCGATAGATTTGATACCGGGCGCGAAACCTCCTAAAGGGCGCATTTTCCCACTATAACAATCTAAATCTGCCGCCATGCAACAATATAAAGATGAGGAACTGTCTAAAGTCTTCATTCTCCCGTCTAAATCGCCTATGTCTGCAGGCTTATTCTTTGTTAAAAAGAAGGACAGGGGACTGAGGCCATGTAAAGACTATCGAGGTTTAAATGATGTCACCATCAAATTTTGATACCCACTTCCTCTTATTCCCGTGGCCCTAGAACAACTCCATCGTGCTAAACACTTTACTAAATTAGATCTCAGAAGAGCATATAATTTGGTTCGAAGTAGAGAAGGGGAAAACAGCCTTCTCCATGTCCTCAGGACATTATGAATATTTGGTAATGCTATTTGATCTGGACAATAGCCCCTCCGTGTTCCAGTTGTTTATGAATGACATCCTCCATGCTATGCTCGATAAGTGGACCATTGTCTACATTGATGATATTCTAATCTACTTCGAGTGCCTTAAAGAACACATTAAACACGTTAGCTCAGTCCTGAAACAATTAATTGAAAACAACCTCTATGTAAAAGGGAAAAAGTGTGAGTTCCATACCACCAGTACTACCTTTCTCGGTTACGTGATCAGCCATGAGGGAGCCAAGACAGTCAAAGAGCTACAACGTTTTCTAGGTTTTTTTAATTTTTACCACCAATTCATACGAGGCTTCAACTCAGTAGCATCCCCTTTAACCTTGCTTATCAAGCGCAAATCTAGTAAACTAATCTGGAACGATGCAGCGCTCAGGGCATACTCAGAGCTTAAGACACGTTTTACCACTGCCCCCATCTTACGTTACCCTGATCCAGAGCTACTGTTTATAGTCAAAGTTGACGCCTTCAATATAGATGTAGGCGCCATTCTGTCCCAACAACACGGTTCGCCGCCCATGATGTACCCATGCTCATATTTCTCACGAAAACTTTCCCCAGCCAAACATAATTATGACATTGGTAACTGAGTGTTGTTGGCTATAAAACTCGTCTTTTGGAGTGGTGACATTGGCTGCAGGGGGCTGCACATCCATTCACAGTGATTACTGACCATAAAAATCTTGAGTACCTGCGAACAGTCAAACATTTAAACCCTCGTCAAGCTAGATGGTCCCTTTTTTTACTAGATTTGATTTTACTGTTACCTACAGACCAGGTTCCAAGAATACCAAGGCCGATGCCCTTTCCTGGCAGTCTGATGAAGCTCTGAGATCTCTTTGCCTTGAAAAAATTATCCCCAAAAGAATTTTAGTCGCCCCAGTACAGTAAGACCTTCACACCGAAATCCTAAATGCCAATGAGACACAACCCTGCCCTGCCGCGTACCCCAAGAATCTCACGTTTGTCCCCGGACAGTTTAAGAAACGTGTAATCACTCAGGTTCATGAAAGTTTAAGTTCCTGTCATCAGGGTATCACAGCCACCATCCATCTACTTAGAAATCGATACTGATGGACGAATCTTCCTAGCGACACTATCGCCTATGTTCAGAATTGTTCAGTTTGCCAGGTCTCCAAGACGCCCAGACAGCTACCTGCCGGACTCCTACAGCCTCTCCTGACACCACACCAACCCTGGTCCCACATTGCTATTGACTTTATTACAGATCTGCCCAACTCCCAAGGTAATACAACCATACTCACAATTGTAGACCGATTCTCCAAGGCATGTCATCTGGTCCCTCTCCCCAAGCTCCCAACGGCATTTGAGACTGCTGAAATCCTCTGCAACTTTGTTTTCAGATTCTATGGCCTACCAGACGACATTATTTTGGACTGGGGTCCCCAATTCACTTCACGTGTGTGGTCTTCCTTTTTCAAAAGTTTAGGAGTCAACATCAGCCTGACATCAGGATATCACCCTCAAGCTAATGGACAGATGGAACGTTTGAATCAGGAAATAATCAAGTTTCTCCGTTCATATTGCAATCAACGACAGACTGATTGGAGCAGGTACCTGATGTGGGCCAAATACGTGCAAAACTCTCTGGTCAAGCCATCCACTGGGATGACACCCTTCAAGTGCGTCCTGGGCTTCCAACCCCCGCTGTAGTTCGTACTAAAGTAGTTCGTACTACTAGTTCGTAATAAAGGAGACGATAATATTTTGTACAATCTGATGCTTTTTTGTCCTAGTAATACATAAAAATGTGTTTTTCACTTATGTAGTTGATGTAGAACTTGCTAATTTAAAAATTGCTTTTGCTGCATTTGCAGGTACTGCAATAATTTCATAATAATATTTTGGATTACTAACGCAGATAATAGGACACCTGGCAAATTTCATAGCCAGTTTATTGATTTGCATGTAAACATGAAGAATCACATGTAATTTAGCATCTGAACTATCATCAGGGTGACATATAGCAGTAGCAGACCACATGTAGCAGCTGTATTGTGTACCATTTAAAAGAAATGGTGATGGAGCTATGGTACCAGTATGTACAGGTGAAACATCTATGTGCAGACAGTAACGTATTTACAATAAACAGCGTATTTTATAGTGATATACAGTACCTTCATACAACCTCACAACTTCATATACCTGATTTCATGAGGCTGACTTCAACATGGCCAGAGGAAGTTGGAAATGCTATTGGCCACAGTGCTACTGTCAATGTATGCTGCTGTTTCAGGGCATTGGATGCTAACTCATATTCCTCTTATAGGGCTAATACACAGCATGTTCTCATCTTCTTAGAAACCCTCTACAGGGACCTCTGATGATGAGAGGGGTCTGTTTTGCAATAAATTACTAGTATTTCATTGCAAATTAAATATTTCTAGTATTAAAGTATTAAAGTAATTAAGTATGTGGTATTTTGGGGTAATGTGAGTTTACATAAATCAGACACCATGACCATCATGCTTCGTACCTTACATAGGATGCTAAAGCAATGCCTCCAACCCTTTCCCCCATTTCTTATCCCAACAGAAAAGTACTACTCAGGATGGGGGTGGAAGGTCTGCGATTGCTGGGCAATACTCAGATGACCCTGTGTCCGGTTTATTGCAGCACACCACAGACATTCAGAAATATCCTTTCTTGGCAGTACAAGGGAAGATATCTCTCCAGTCTGTCAGAAGGTGTGTAATTAATGCACTGTGATTTCCCTATACAGCACAATTTGTACAGTTTTGTCTAAGGGGTGTTTCCTGTGTTTACCTTTCTAATTTTGTATTTTGATGTCTTAACTGTATCTCAATAACATTTTGCTATAGTTTGTTGACAGACCAACATTAAAAACATGATATAATCCTACATATCCTACATGTATTTTTTGCGCTTTTGTAACTAATATATGCTATACAGAAAAAGATGGAGTTTCAATCAATTTAATCAAAACCTTAGCCATAGTTTCGATTTTAAAATACTAACAGAGGACACTGTCATAACGACAACATGTCTAAACATTTTGACTGTCTTGTTTGTGAGCAATGACACAAGGGCCTGTCATTCTGATAGCACTGATATGTTCAATGACATAAATACTTTTATAAGGTGAAATAAGGATTCTGAGCAAGTTTTGCAGGTACAGTAATCACAACCTATTATGTTCTATGGAAGTAAGTCATATGGCATAAAATCCTGTTGCCTGACAAAAACATTTATTGCAAAACCTAATACAACCTTTTGCAAAGCACCAAAATCTGCATTACAACAAAGCCAACCACATGGAAGCAAATCCTACTGCTACGTTCAACAAAAACTTGTAAAGCAATGAAACATGTCAGTTAATCCTGTTGCTTGACGGCACATTGTATCTGTGCTATCAAGCGATGGCAAGTAAAAAACACACAAAGTACAATATTTATGCATAGCATTCAAATCTCTCATAAAGAACAACCTTCTGCTAATACAGCAAAAATGTATCGCACATCACAATAGAACCTATTGTAAAGCAGCAAAAACAATTGAATGACAGCAAAACCGATTGCATCGTGAATCACAACACAAACATCCTGGTTACATATGTTACCCCCATTCCCTGAAGGAGAGAACGGACTTATGTATGACGTATGGGGTCTTGCTTGAGAGCCCTATAACCTTCGAGAAGAAAAAAACGTGCCAATGCGCATTGGCCCAGGAGGAAACAGCCAATGAGCATTTGGGCAAGAGAGTTGTGCTCCGGGTCACGCCTACCTGCAAGCGGGTGTATAAAGCCGGCCGCCACTTGCTTTTATTCAGGTTTTTGCTGAGAAGCCAAGATGTGTCCTGGTCAATCAGCGGTGAATCAGGCTTGCGGCAGGGGGACGTAACATCTCCGTTTCCTCCTTTAGGGAACGGGGGTTACATATGTAACCAGGACATTCCCTTTCAGTCAGTCACGTCGACGTTACGTCAGCGGACTGACGTATGGGGTCCCTGTGAAAAAAACGCTGCAAACCGCCCCATGTTACGGGATAGGAATGCAAGTACACAGCCCAGTCGGGTGGGGAGCCTGGACGCGGAGAGGTTGTGGCGATCATTCCTATTCCCCCAGGAGAGGCCACCTCGGTGCACAAGTCTCCTTTCTCTCACGGTATAGCCACTAGAAACACTGGGGAAAACACCCGTTCCAGAGGAAGGCCGTTGCTGAGACCACACCCCGCTAAAGGAGGTGTGGAAGTGAGGTAGACTGACAAAACAGTATTACCTGTGGGAAATGTCTCTGTGCAGGTCCTACCTACTGCACAGGGGCTGACTGTGGCATACACACGAGTGCTGGGCCTGGTGTGAGGCTCCTCTGCCGAGCCTGCCCGCGGGCAGGTGCTGGAGGAATCACAATATAGGGTTTACCTGCTGGGAAACGGGAGGATACAGGCTCTACCCTGAGGTTGTAGAACCTCGCAAAAGTGTTGGGTGTCACCCAGCTCGCAGCTCTGCAAATGTCTGTTAAAGAGGCGCCATGTGCTAACACCCAGGAGAAGGCAACACGGCATGCCTTGGGACTGATACGCCAAGGCGATGGCATCCACTATCCAGTGGACCAACCTCTGTTTAAAGAGGGTCTTCCCCTTCTGCCGTCCTCCAAAGCAGACAAAGAGCTGATCAGAGCGTCTGAAGCTCCGAGTGTGGTCCACGTAAATGTGCAAGGCACAAACGGGACACAGCAAGAAAAGGGCTGGGTCTACCTCCTCCGTGGGCAGCGCTTGCAAGTTCACCAACTGATCCTTGAAAGGCATGGTGGGAACCTTGGGCACGTAGCCAGGCCTGGGTCTCAAGATAATGTGAGAGTGGGCAGGCCCGAACTCTAGGCATGTATCACTGACTGACAATGCCTGCAGGTCTGCAGGTGCTGATAGCGGCAAACACGGTCAGGAGTGCTGTCTTGAGAGACAGACTCTTAGGTTCGACTGACTCCAGTGGCTCGAAAGGGGCTTCCTGCAGCCCCGAAAGGACTACAGAAAGATCCCAGGAGGGAAAAAGGGGTGGACTCCGGGGGGTTCAGTCTCCGGGTGCCCCGTAGGAACCTGATGACCAGCTCGTGCTTCCTTAAATA
The DNA here is from genome assembly GCA_036877575.1 of Botia almorhae. Classification (NCBI taxonomy): domain Eukaryota; kingdom Metazoa; phylum Chordata; class Actinopteri; order Cypriniformes; family Botiidae; genus Botia; species Botia almorhae. The sequence goes on along the minus strand of JAZGTJ010001655.1, from coordinate 23,042 downwards.
ATTACCTTCTACTGCCAAGGTGGAAGGGGACAACCTCCGTTCCAACCCTTCCTGCAGAAAGGAAAGCACTGAGCTGATTGGGAAAGTGTAGGGGTCTTCTCTACGGGAAGGACACCAGTCAGTGAAGAGAGTCCATTTCAAGGCGTAAGCCCGCCTGCTGGAAGGAGCCCTCGCCTGTGTGATAGTATCCACCACACACGGGGGCAGGCCACTCAGGTCCTCTGCGTCCCATCCACGAACCACACATGGAGGTTCCAAAGATCGGGGCCTTCCTCAGGGGAATCCTCCAGGGAAGGGTTGTCGCAAGGAGCGCCAGATCCAAGAACCAGGTCCGGTTCAACCAGCAAGACCTGCTCTTTGTCCTCCCTGACCTTGCACAGGGAGACGTGGAAGTACGCGTCCTTCAGGTCATCCGCTGCGAACCAGTCGTTGGTGCGAATGTATGAGAGAATGCGCTTCTGCGTGAGCATCTTGAAGGGTAGCTTGTGCAGGGACCAATTCAAGACACGCAGGTCAAAGATTGGCCACAGCCCACCTCCTTTTTTGGGAACGATGAAGTACGGGCTGTAAAACGCCGACTTCATCTCGGCTGGAGGGACAGGCTCTATTGCATCCTTCGCCAGGAGGAGCGTAATATCCGCTCACAGGACCACAGCATGGTGGACCGGATGCCGCTGAACCTTGGGGGACGCCTGGAAAACTGAATCGCATAGCCGAGTCTGATCGTCCTCAGAGCCAACGAGACGGGCTGCGGAGCGCTAGCCAGGCCCCCAGACTCTGTGCAAGTGGAACCAGGGGGCGAGAGACGTGCCTGAAGAAGTGCCAGGGCCGAGCTTGAGCCGAAGAGGGGGCTCAGCAACCAGCTGAGCACCTGCCGTGGCGAAGGACGAGCCCGGGAGTGGGGAAGCAACGCATTTCTCACTGTCGGGCGGTATCCAGTTTGGCCCAGAGGGCAAGGAAACTTCCCTTTTATTGAAGATGGGGTTACCGCCAGGCGGTTGCCACCACCTCCTGAAAATGAGCAGTCCCTCTTCCCTCTGCGTAGCCATCCTTTTGAAATGCTTTTCAGGGGCCTGAGGAGTGGGCCTCAGAACTACCCTCGTGGAGCTGCTTGAGTGCCTTGGCCTGGTAACCCTGCAGGATGGCCATAGCATGCAGGGCGGAGGCTGCCTGTCCAGCAGCACCGTAAGCCTTGGCAGTGAGCGCTGCCATGGTCATACAGGCTCTGGACAGGAGACGCGGCTGATCCCTCCAGGTGGCAGCTTTTTGCGGTCACAGCAACTGCACGCTCTACCTGAGAAATCTCTGTGTACCCCTTGGCAGCCCCCCCATCGAGGGTAGTAAGAGTGGAGGGAAAGTGGGTTCAGGAAGAAAAGGGTGCCTTCCACGACTTCTGAACCTCTACGTGCACTAGTGAATGCAATGCACACACTTGGCTCCGAAGCAAGAATCTGAATGAGAGCAAGCGGCCGGCTGTGTACACCTGCACATTGCCTTTTTTATGGTGCTTCTCAATCAGTGAGTTTTGAGGAAGAGAAGTTTAAGGATGTACAGAGTAAAACAATTAAGATGTGCAACGATAATTTATGAAAAGTACAGGCCTGTAATGCAATGGGTATTACTCTATTACCCTTTTATTAAAGGGGACCTATTAAGCTGAGCTTTACAAGATGTAAAATTTAAGTCTCATGTGCCCCCAAAATCTGTCTGTAAAGTTTTAGGCCAAAATATCTCACAGATCATTTATTATACCATGATCTAATAGCCCCTTTTGGGATAAGAGCAGAAACACTGTTCCCCTTCAGGAACTTGAGCTGCTTCAAGAGCGCTTTGGGAACGCTTCTGTGTGACCACGCTCTGAAACACGTATGTAATTCGTCCAAGGGAATCCTGGGTGACGTCACCAGCGGGGATTACGTAGCAACCAGGAAGTATAACAGCACATGCGGTGGAGACAGCGGCAGCTTCTGATGTTCAGTAAGGGCTCTATGTGTGTCCGTGCTATTTATCTTTGTTGTTTGTTTGGCCGTTTGTCTTTGACAAGAGTGTGACATTACTATGGCAAGCAAAAAAAAAGTTGACTTGATAAATAATCGTTCAGAATGTGTGCTCCTCCCTGCACACCATGTCGGTGTTGCAGGCATATCAAACTGACCTGCTAAAAGAGATGGACAAGGGAGATGGCTGACCCTGTCCAATATCAAAGAGAAGGACAGGGCCTTTCTCCTGGATGCTCCGCTAGTGCCTTCTGAACTGTTCAGCGACGCTGTAAATACAGTCATTGACAGATTCCAGGAGGCCAAGAATAGGCGTTGATGGGGTTGATAGGCGGGATCAGCCCCAGCCATGTACAAGCTCCTCACACAGAGAAGTCCAAAAATGGAGCGTCACCACTCATACTCCCCCACAGAAAGAACAGGGGTTAAGGCGGATGATGGACTGTCATTATCAATAAGAAGAGCATCTGGATTTTCGAGGGCAGGCCCCTCTGGAGAAGAGCAGTTCGCACCTCAGCAAATAGTGCCTGTCTCTCCTCAGTGCCCTCAGAAGATTGCTTCGGTAACCCTGCCACCCCCGGTGCTTCAGGGCACAGTGGTCTCCAGAGAGCCAACCTCTCAGTTTCCCCCTTGGAAATGTAGTGGTTCTGGGAGGCTCCCTACCTCCAAGGAGGTCTCCGGTGCAGCTAGATCGTCTGTCCCCTGCCTGTCCTCTGTTTTGGGGCACCAATCCAACTGCTCTAAGCATACCCGAGGTCAGTCTCGAGAGACTGATTCCCTAAGTATACTATTTGGTTGAGTTGATTCTTCTGCCAAATGTGTCACAATGGGTCCTGAGCATGGTAGAAAGAGGTTACAAGATTCAGTTCAGGTCTCGTCTGTTCAATGGGTTTATTCCCACTCTGGTGGGCCCCGAGCAGGCTCTGGTCATGGAACAAGAAGTGGACACTCTTTTAAAGGAAGAAGAGATGGCTCCTCATGACAGAGAGTCAGGGTTTTACAGTCGATACTTTGTTCGAAAGATTCGTTCCAAAGAAGGATGGGGGTTTGCGTCTGATTCTAGATCTGTGACTGTTGAACCATTCAGTCGTACGACTCAATTTCAAAATGCTCATGCTCAAGCAAGTCGTGTCTCAAATCAGGCCCGAGGACTGGTTTGTCACGATAGATCTAAAAGACGCATACTTCCATATATCAATCCTTCCTCAACACAGGAAATTCTTAAGGTTTGCTTTCAGGAGCAAAGCATTCCAATATCGGGTATGTTATGCTCAATATGCTCTGGCTCCACTGCGACTCCAGGGCATCCGCATACTGAATTACATAGACGATTACTTGATACTAGCTCAATCAGAGCAGATAGTGGTTCGGCATCGAGATGTAGTTTTCCCTCACATAAAATGGTTAGGGTTAAGACTAAGCGCAAAGAAAAGTGTGTTTTCTCCAGTAAAGAGGACCACTTATCTAGGTGTAATGTGGGATTCGACCACGATGTAGGCACGCCTGTCTCCTGCTCAGATCAAGTCGATCCTCACACCAGTCAGATACCTTTTGACCTGCTGTACATGAGACCTTTGCAGTAGTGGCTCAGCACCAAAGGGTTTCTCCGAGGGGCAACCCACTACACATAATCATGGTCATGCGGCTAGGCTTACGGGCCTTAGACAAAGCCCTTGGTTCCTGTCACAAGGCCCTGTGTTGGGGGCTACTTGTCATCGTGTAACGCTGACGACAGATGCCTCCCTCACAGGCTGGAGCACGGTCATGAGTGGCCACTCTGCCCAAGGTCTGTGGGAAGGTCCCCATCTCATGTGGCACATAAATTGCCTGGAGATGCGAGCCGTGTTTCTAGCATTGAAGCATTTTCTCCCAGACCTGAGAGGCCATCATGTTCTATTTTGCACAGACAACACATTGGTGGTCTCTTGCATAAATCGGCAGGGGGTGCTGCGTTTGCACCCCCTTTACCTGGCTGGCGCGCCAAACTCTTTTGTGGGCCCAGGAGAACCTGCTCTCCCTGAGGGCAGCGTACATCCCTGGGCACCTCAATTAGGAAGAAGATATCCTTTTAAGGCAAGGGCTGAGGCCTGGGGAATGGAAGCTCCACACCAAGGTGGTGGAGCATATCTGGAAGAAGTTCAGTCGAGCCCCCCAATTGCTCTGCCCCCAGAGCTCCCTACACAAGGAAATCGTACACAGCTAAGTGGCATTTTTTACCTTCATGGTGTGATGACCATCAGTTAGATCCAGTTAACTGCCCTGTTGGTCCAGTTGTGCTGGAGTTTCTACAAGATCAGTTTGCCACAGGGTTTACCCCTCTTCACTCTGAAAGTTTACGTGGCTGCTATTGCTGCTTACCATGCCCCTCTGGGTGAGCAGTCTTTAGGGAGAAACCCACTAGTAATGCATTTCCTCAGGGGTACCCAGAGGCTGAGGCCTCCGGTACACCCTAGAGTGCCCTCTTGGGATTTGGTTGTGGTTCTAGAGGCCCTTTCAAATGCTCCTTTTGAACCCCTGGACGAGGTCTCATTGAAATTTCTCTCTGTCAAGACTGCATTTCTGCTAGTCATCTTATCCTTGAAGAGAGTCAGTGATCTTTGTCTTGAGTTTGCCCCTGGCATGGCCAAAGTTTTTCTGTATCCTAGGCCAGGATATATCCCCAAGGTGCCCTCTGTTGTTCCACGGCCAGTTGTTCTGCAGGCATTCTGTTCTCCTCCCTTTCAGGGCCCTCATCAGAGAAAGCTTAATAGCACTGGACACATATGTCCACAGAGCTGCCCTGTGGAGAAAGTCTGACCACTTATTTGTCTACTATGGTCCTTATAAGAAGGGGCTTTCTGCTAACAAACAGACCCTCAGCAAGTGGATAGTGGATGTTATCACTACTTCCTACGAGTCCTCTGATCTCCCCTCTCCTTTGGGGTCAGGGCTCATTCAACTAGAGGTATGGTGGCCTCCAAAGCCTTCTCGTCTGGTGTTTCTATTCACGACATTTGTGACGCTGCGGGATGGTCCACCCCTTTGACCATCATTAAATGTTATAATCTTGACCTTCATGCCACTTCTGGCTCCTCAGTTCTCTCGACTTAGCTGTGCCGATCCACACTAGTCAGGGATTGGTCAGTCTGGGGGCGTGGGCATAGTGTTCCCAAAGCGTTTTCGATGTAGCTCGAGTTCCTGAAGGGAAATGCACTAGGTTACGTATGTAACCCAGGTTCCCCAAGGTAACGAGGTGCTGCATTTCGTAGCCATACTTCCTGCATCCCTGCAAACGCTTCCTTCTTAATTCAGAAACTGACACTGTCTCCACCACCTGTGCTTTTATACTTCCTGGTACATCATCCCTGTCTATGACGTCACCCAGGATTTCCTCGAACGGATTACACATGTGTTTCAGAGCATGGTCACACAGAACCTTCCCCAAAGCGTTTCGGCGCAGCGTCACATTCCCTCTGGGAAACTGGGTTACATACGTAACCTAGTGATGTTTTTATGTGTGTATCTTTACATTCAGATGAGCTTCTGCACCCAGCCCACTTTGCAGGAGAGGGTTGTGATTTTACAGCTTGTACTTTGTCAGATACATCAGGGACAACAAAACTAAAGTTGGTCGCACACCAAACATTACGTCTTTTACAACTGAATATATTGTTTTATTTGAGCTCTCAGCTATGACTGCTGTGACACTTATATAGTTTAACATGAAATTAAGTGATATCCCAATATGTACATACTGACTTCAAACTTGACTGTGAAATACTTTAACTTGTTTGGGTAAACATAAACAACAGTGCATGTTAGGTCAGATAAATAGATAATACTGTTACTATGTAACTTTAACTACTACACAGATGCCTAGACTATAGACACAAGAAAAGAATAACAGATTTACCAACATGATATACTGATTAGAGTTCAAAAGTCACCTATTGTTAAGATGAAATAAAAGAAGCATTTAAAACAGGCCTATCTTGCATCAGCAATAGATTTTGAACTTGAACTCAGGCATACAGAACAACACAACATTATAATAATTTACATAACTAAGACATTTTTATGTTTTCACTAGTGAGCACAGATATAAACATTGCAGACTGTGTGGGGTTCACTGTGAGGGCAGGATCTATGCTAATAAGATGGAAATTGTCACCAGTAGTGGACAGGGCTTGCCCTACTGTGACAACAGTAGGAAGAAATTTGGAACAGTTTAATCTGAGACAGTGATTTTTGTGATTATAAAAAGTGGGTGGATTTTTAACATTAAAGTGTGGTTGTGTAAACATACCACAGAAACACATCTGTGGTTTCCAGGGCAGCCAAGGGATGCTCTAGGGTAGAAGCTGGTGGCATGAAGACTCAGGGCAGATCCTCATAGTGAGGTGTAGAAAGAGATGTCGAGGGGCTTAAGGATACCAGTAGAGGTAGTACTGAGGGATTGACTGTTAGAGAAGGTGGGAGAGGATGGCTGGGCAGGCACGCTGGAGACACAGGAGACATTGGACTGGGTGGGACCAGCAGAGGCACAGGAGAGTTCATGCTGGATAGGATCAGGGGGGCACAGGAGAGATCATGCTGGATAAGACCAGTGGAAACGGAAGATTAACAAGTTTTACCTCCTCAAAACCCTCTAACCCTCCTCCAAATAACTTCCAGAGGCCATAACCATCATTTCAATTTCATTTCATTTGAATAGCACTTTTTTTTAGAATGTTACATTGATTCAAAGCAGCTTAACATATAATGAAAAATAAAACACAAAACAGAAAAATTATCAGACATGGGCAACACACATTACATGGTTTTATTATTATTGGCAATTATTACTGTTCAATTTAGTAAAACTGTAGGGATACTAAGATTGTAGTTGGTTTATGAATTTAGAGTTGACTGAACTAATGATAACTACAACACATTTGGACCCTTTGAATAAATGGACGTACATTAGGCTCAGTGGTCTATGACAGAGTAATGTATTTCGACAGCCTATTAAAACAGAATGTTCTTTTGAGACTATGCAACATTTAATCAATTTACATGATAGATGATAGATGATGGTATCATAATAAGCCGGATATGCCGTTCCAGCTTACGTGGAGATGGTGCTTAGAAGATAAAATTCTATAGACCCAAATTATAAGAGATTTTCAATAATACCATAAAATATCTGAACATTGCATAATGAAAGAGAATGGGAGAAAAATATCAGAATGGTATTTAGGACATTACAAAAACCTAAGTCAAGTTTATTGTCAGAATTAAGCTAAATTTATATTTAGTAACTAGCTAAAAAAAGCCTAGTAACCCACCAACACACCCTAACAACCAGCCAAACTCAATAGTAACCAATTAGAGCATCCATGCAATGTTTAATAACCAGTCTTAAGTCTGTAATATTGCCAGGCAATTATTCAGAACATCCTAGAAACTATTTTGAAAACTTTAGCCCTCCTTCAAGTAACCAGCTAAAATACCATAACAATGACCGAGCAAACTCCCCAAAACAGCAAGAACACCACAGCAATGTCTAGCAACCAGTAAGAGAAAGAATTTACACGACAATTTATCTGTATTTGTGTGTTTGACCAGGCCAACATCAATCAAGGTTTCTCTTTAAAAAAAATTGTATTTGTCTATTGTACCTTCACATACTGTATGGACAAGTAACACAATGAAGCTTTATACTTCACTATCTAGACATGATCAAACTAATTTAACAGAAAAGAGAAATGTGTGTATAGGGGGAAGTTCCTTACCTCAAGCAGATGAGGTGTGGGGTTAAAACCACAAAGATTGCAGACCTGTATATGACACTGGGTGCAAGACTTGTAGTTTGGTGGTTCTGTTGTCCCATTGTTAAACACAGTCTTGCATAGTGGGCAGGTGACGTCTGATTTCTGTCTGATTGGTTGAGGCTGCTTTAATGGTGACTGCTGTTGTTCTGATTGTGTTGTGTGGTGGTGTGTTGGTGACTGCTGTTGTTTTGGCCCTTTTTGATGGTGCACTGGTGACTGTTGTTGTAGAGATTGTTTCTGCAGAGGGGCCTCAGGACCTTTAGAAAGCATAAAACTTTCTAGGCTTGTTTTGACAGTTCCAGGGGGACCATTTCTGGCTCTAGCATTAGCATCACTAAAGATCACCCTAGAACCCTGGGCATTCTGGTTACGGACAGGTGAGGGTTGCTGTGAGGATCCAGAAAGAGGATCAACAGAAATCAGTGTGCTTGCTTGGTTCAAGAGAGATGCCCCAAAACCAAAGAGCTTAGTTAGACCATCTTGAGGAGGTGCTTCTTGGGATGGTGGTTGACGGGCTGGTGAGTTTCCGGCACTTTGGGTCTTTTCATAGCACACTGGAGATCCCAGATGCCCCAGATCTGACTGTGACTGAGCTTTAACTAAGCCAGGTAAAGGCACTGCCCCTGGATGGGGAGGTTTTCCCATTTGGACCACATTTTCTGGATTTTTAAGTCCAAATACCTCCCCTTGCTGCCTCTGAATATCCTTAGACCCTGATTGGAGACCTGCTTGCAGTACTTCTTTATGTGTCTGGAGAAAACTTTGTGATTCACTCTGAAGTCCAATTTTATTAGGTCCAGTAGGACTAATCTGTCTCTGGATCCTAGAGGAGGCCTGAGTTTGAGTCTGAGGCTGAATTTTTGGCTGAGTCTGAATTTGGGATTGTATCTGTGTCTGCAGTGTAGGTTGAGCTGAGAGTTGGGTCTTGGGTATGGGATCAGGCTTAGGCTGATGAGAGGGAGAATGTATCTGCTGCTGACTTTTTGAACGCGGTGTAGTCATGTCAATTCCCAGTGCTCTCTGCATCTGGCAGTTTAAGCAGAGCCACTCCTTTACCTGTTTGAGAAACACACATTAGAACATTACTCAAAAACAGATATTTTGCATAATGCTACAAACCAGATTTTTTAAACTGAAACATACAGGTTGATTGGTGATGTCTGCATCTGAGTCCAATTTGTCTAGTGGTGAAAATTATGTAAGCAATTATGTAATGCAATTCAAATGAATTTTACCCATCAAACACAGAGCGTTGTCTCATCATAGCCAACCTTCTAACAACGTTGTAACAACATGGCTAAAAGCCTAATGTTTTTACATTGGTGTTGTGCTGTCACAACACTGTCACAATGTTGCCTTTTTAACCAACATTTAGAGCTAGTGAGTTTTTATAAACTTTGTTAGTTTTTATTATTTTAACTTTTTATTTTGTTACTGTAGTAAGTACTTTAATTTATCTGTATTTAAAACAAGTCATATTTTGTTGTCATATGTGTACACATATGTACACTTTACTCAATTAAAGCTAATATATACTTAATGCTTTTAAATATGCTATGTTTAATATTTAGAACTGTAATTTCAATAAATGCAATACTATACTCAACACTTGTTTTACTAACGTTAAACTGTGACAAACTCAGACCCAGTTAGAATCCATCTGCAGACTTTATTCAACAAATACCAAGTCAAAAAGTGCCAAACCTTAGAGCAAGCAGTGTAGTTAGGAAACAGACAGAAGGTTAATATCAAAGGTAATCCAAACAGCAAACAAACTAAAGACAATAATCCCAAAATTACTGGCTGGTTCTTAAAATAGATGGTACACTGATGTAATAAAACTCAACATTTTTTAGAAGTTCCATCAAATTTATCAGGCATGAGAAACCTTACCAGGTCTGATCTGGCCTGTGGGAGGGAGTGGATATAGTGATTGAGATGTTCATTAGCCCCATAAAAGAGGAGAGTTGACCTTGGAAATCCTTGATAACTTCACTCTAGTAGGCCTAGGTGGCTTGTAACTGCGATTCTTCCACTAGATTCAGGTCTGGTGAAGTATTCTGTAATGAACTCTGACCCGGTTGAGTGTTAGAATCCATTTGCAGAGTTTATTAAACAAATATCAAACACAGCCAAAACGTAGAGCAGCATAGTCAGGAAACAGGCAGAAGGTTAATATTCAAAGGTAATCCAAACAGCAAATAAAGTGAAGACAAAAATATGGTCAAAAACAGGCAGAGAAGTCATACACTGACTAAAAGACAAAGGAAACACTCGGTAATGGCAGTGAATTGGCAATATTTTGCAAGGTAATGGTGGCACAGCATGGCTTATAAAGCTAACACAAAGGAAGAGAAACATGAAGAAATCAGTAGGCAACAGTCAGTACTCTGGAGATGCCTCCCTCTGGCAGTCATATGAATGGATGACCGGTTACAGAATCCCCCCAGGAACACCTCCTGGTGTTTTGTGTGGGTGTCCCCTTTGTCTGGGTGCAGGATAATTAAGATAAAAATGGTGAAAGTCCTGAATCAAGGATGGGTGTAGGATGTCCTTGGTGGCTACTCATGATCTTTCCTCTGATACATAACCCTCCCAGTGCAGCACATACTGCAACCAACCCCCAAGATGTCTGGAATCTAAGATCTCTCAGGCAGGAGATCAGTCTATCTGCAATGGTTCCACATCCTCAGTTCCAGGGACAGATGCAGGGTGGACCGGTTTTAACAGGGACACATGACAAGAGGGTGAAATATGATAATAAGCAGAAAGCTCTAGCTAGTAGGTCACAGGGTTAATTTGTCGTATGATACAAAATTGGCCTAAATACCTTGGGCCGAGCTTTCTTCTGGGTAACCACAACCTCAGAACCTTGGTAGATAACTCTCTGGCCTGGTTGGTAATTTTAGTGGGGGCACCTTCTACCATCTGCTTTGATTCTCTGGGCTCTAATTGCTCTTTGCAGCCTAACACGAGAGCTGTCCCACCCTTCTTTACTCCTTCTGATTCAGTTATCCACCACTGGTACTTTAGAAGGCTCACCTGATCAACAGAACATGGACGGCTGGTATCCAAGCACACACTGAAAAGGGGTGAGACCTGTAAATGAATGCATGAGTAAATTCTGTGCATACTCTCCCCAAGACAAAAAGTCATTCCATTGTTGATGTTTACGACTGCAGTAGGAACAGAGATATCATGCCAGTTCTTGGTTTAGTCTCTCAACCTGTCCGTTAGCCTGGGGGTGATAGCCAGCAGTTAATCTTACATTAATATCAAGTAGTTTGCAGAAACCTTGCCATACCCGTGATGTGAACTGTGGAAGACCTGATCTGATACGAAGACCATGGATATGAAAAACATGTTGGAGAAAAGATTGTGCAGTTTCCATGGCTGTGGGCAGGCCCTTAAGGGGAATTAATGACATGACCTGAAAAATTGATCTTTGATTACTAGAATTGTCATATAGCCATTAGAACTGGAAAGGTCAGTAACGAAGTCCACTTCAAGATGTTACCAGGGGTGACGTGGGATGGGTAAAAAGTCTAGATGACCGGCTGGAGGTTCCATGGAAGTCTTGGACAGAGCACAGACACTGCAAGCTTTGAGATAAACAGTGACATTATTACCTATGCTCAGCCACCAGAAAGAATTACCTACCAGTTCTATTGTACGTTGTATACTCGGATGTCCAGAACTAAGAAACATGTGGACCCACTGCATGACACAGTGATTTAGCAACCTGTGGACATATTGTTTAGTTGGCGGACATTCTGGAGGGGTAGGTTTAGTTGCTGTTGGATCTCAAAACTGTAGGAGGCAAAATGGGACCTTGGTAACAAGACTTGTCATTAATATCATATCTTATAGACAGGCATTGGCTTTTCTGTTCTTACTACCAGGACAGTAAGTGACAATAAACTAACCAGTGTCCCTAACCAGTGTCCCCATTCCTCAAGAACTGCTTTAATGGACAATAGCTCTTTATTACCCACATCAAAATTTCTCTCAGGTGGGGTAAGTTTTCTTGAGAAGAATGCACATGGAAACATTTTACTGGCATTCCCATGGCTTTGCGACAACACTGCTTCAATACGACAGTTGGAGGCATTGACTTCTACAATAAATGGTAGGTTGGGATCTGGATGCTTAAGGATGGGGCAATTTTAAAACAGGTTTTCAGGGACACAAATGCTGAAGTGCTGGCTCAGACCATAACAGTCTTTTAGGTTTACCTTTGAGAAGTTAATGATGCAGCATTGATAATGTAATTACGGATGAACTAGCTGTTAAAATGTTCAAAACCTAGAAAAGGCTACAGTTTTACTTTGACTGTAGTATGGCACGGCCACTCTGTGACAGCTTTGACCTTGGCTGAGTCCATTTCAACTGCTTTGTTGCTGATGTTGTACCTCAGAAAGGTCATGCTGGAAACATGAAATTCACATTTCTCTGCCTTGATGTATAGGTGGTTGGTTAGCAGTCAGGACAGAACTCTACTGGTGAAGTAAGATGGCGCCGGTGTTCATGGCGTGCCGTCTCTCTGCCCTATCTTGTTTGTTTTTTATGGTTGTTTTATTAACAACATTGTTTATACATGACGCTACCTCTGCACTGATTTATGAACGTCATACACTTTTAAATATTCGAAGTTCATACAAGAAATATTTTAAAGATGGAAGAGGCGAGCTGCAGCTCGTGGAAAGCGGGGAGGAAAGTTGGTGAAACTAAAAGCGTACCTGGTCTCTCTTCCGAGAACACCTCGCCCAGTGGATGTGCTACTGTGGGGATGGCGTGGTGACCGGGTGTTGTATCGGCACTCAGAGAGAGCGAAGCCGCAGTGGGTGCAGCCCGTTGGACTGGCGGAGCCCGTGATGACCTATCCTTGGCGTGCCATGCATCTCCACTGGAGTGGAGCTAATCTGCGGAACCTTCACCCTGTACCACTCGGCCTGCAGCGGTCTTACGGCGCCTCGGTGGACGATGCGAGACCAGCAATCAGGTTGGCGCTGATAAACGTCCATTTATTGAGGAACAAGACCTTCATCTTAAACGAGTTCATTAGAGCTCGAAATTTAGATTTTCTATTTATTACTGAAACTTGGTTGAATGCCGGGGATATGTCTGCTTTTGGAGAAGTGATGCCTAGTAATTTTGCAGTTTTAAATACTCCCAGAGAAACGGGAAGGGGAGGTGGTGTGGCCTCTATTTTTAAGGATATTTTTATTTGCAATAGGCTCAGTTTTGAGCACTTTTCAAGTTTTGAACTCCAAGTTTTTTTGGACTTCAACATTCACATATGCTGTCCAACAAATTCTCTTTCAACGGATTTTTTAAATCTCATTGATTCTGTTGGCCTTCAGCAAATGGTTAACGGTCCTACACATATCCATGGACACACGTTGGATTTGATTCTGTCACTTGGTTTATCAGTCAATGACATTATCATAGATGATCTCCTGGTTGCTGATCACAATCCTCTTTTATTTACTGGTCTTCCTTCATGTCAACCGAAAAAAGTTTGTACTACAAAGAGACTGGTTCGTACGATAAAATCAACTACACATGGGGATTTTAATGAAACTTTTATGGACTCCTTGCAGAATATAAAAACTGACCTATTATCACCCCATATTAGTGTGGAGGAGTCGGTTAATATTTTTAATTCTGTTTGCTTGGATACACTTGATCAGGTAGCGCCTCTAAGGCAATTGCATAGAAAGCACAAACTAACTCCATGGTTAAATGGACAAATTAGGTCCCTAAGAAGGGAATGTAGAAGATGTGAACGGAAATGGAAGAAAGATAAGCTGCAAATCTCTAATGAAATTGAAAGATTCGTTGTCTAAATTTCAACGGGCTGTGAAATCTGCTAGGACGAGCTTTTTTGCAAATGTTATTGAGAAAAATTCTTTTTTCAACAATTGATTCTGTTTTGAATCCTAAATAAATCCTGCTCCTCAAGACATTGTTCCGACAACTCTGTTAAAGCAAATCATTGAATCGGTCGGCCCATATATGGTTTCTATAATAAATAAAAGCTTACTTTCAGGGATCGTTCCCAGTATTGTAAACATGCTGTAGTTCAGCCCTTGTTGAAAAAAGAAAAACTGGATAAGAACGTTCTTTGCAACTATAGACCAATCTCAAAACTTCCATTTCTGGCAAAGATTTTAGAGAAATGTGTTCTGATTCAACTGGAGTCATTTATTGATAAAAATCATATTGGTGAAGTACTTCAGTCGGATTTTAAGAAGCACCATAGCACAGAAACAGTATTATTGAAGGTTTTTAATGACATCTTTTTGGCAACTGATCAAGGGAATGTGACTGTTCTTTTGCTGGTGGATCTCACAGCAGCGTTCGACACAGTTGATCACCATATTCTTATTTCCCGGCTTGAAACATGTGTAGGCATCTCTGAAAATGCCTTAAATTGGTTTAAGTCCTATCTCTTAAATAGACGTTTCTCTGTTTGTATGAGTGAGTGTATATCAGTTTCATCACCTTTATCATGTGGCATTCCACAAGGGTCCGTTTTAGCACCACTTCTCTTTTCTCTTTATATGCTTCCTTTGGGTTCAATTCTGCTCAAATGCAGTGTGTCATTTCACTGCTACGCAGACGATACACAACTGTATATACCATTTAAGTCAAATGACTCCACTGCCATGGGAAGATTGTTGGCCTGTCTTAATGAAGTTAAGGTATGGATGTCTACAAATTTTCTGAGCCTACATGAATTGAAAACAGAATTGATTCTTTTTGGTCCCTCTGAACTTGATAACGCAGTTGAAACTAAGCTGGGTCCCCTGAGCCTGTTTAGAAAACATCATGTAAAAAATGATGGATGATTTGTGACAGTGCACTTTAAATTTGATAAGCAGATAAATGAAATCGTTAGAACGAGCTTTTTTAAATTGAGGATGATCTCCAAAATTAAGCCTTTTTTATCCCAGAAAGATCTTGAAAAAGTAATTCATGCATTTATCATTTCAAGATTAGACTATTGCAACTCGTTATATTGTGGTGCTCAAAATAAAGTTTTGGTGCAAAGGGCGCTAGTGCCATTTATGTCTTTTCTTATTTAAGATGTATTTTGACTGTTTGTTTTATGATTTTAGATATATGGGTATACATTTCCTTTTACTTGTTTTTTCTCTGCTCATTGTGTTACTGCTTGTACAGCACTATGGTCAACATTGTTGTTTTATTCAGTACTTTAGAAATAAAAATTGAAATTGAATTGAAATTGAAACTGTCTTTACGTGTTGAATGTGCTGTTCTCAGGTTTTAGAATAATCAGAATATCGTCAAAGCGATGATATACTGACGTAGGAGATCTTCAAAGATTTCAATAGTAAAAGACTGAAACACTGCTGGGGCATTGGCCAAACCAAAGGGCATAACTAGGTACTCATAGTGCCTCCTAGAGGTAATAAACACTGTTTTCCACTCATATTCCCTGATTAAACTGCAAGTGTTGCATAAATCCTGTTTGGTGAAAATGGTAGCTTATTGTAGTTGTACTACAGCTGAAGAGACCAACAGAAGTGGATATCTGTTCTTAATGGTGATTGAGTTGAGTGTTCGATAATCTATGCAAGGGTGTAAACCACTATCCTTCTGCTCTACAAAAAGACACCAGAAGCTGCTGGAGAAGTAGAAGGGTGAATGAAACGACTGTAGGGCTTCTTTAATATATTTTTCAATGGCTTGGGTTTCAGGAATGGAAAGAGGGTAAACCTTGTTCTTGGGTGTGGTGGTGTTAGTACTCAATTCTGTGGAACAATACCATGGACGATGAGGTGGTAACTGAGTGTGAACTCATGTGATCCAAGAGATCTGAGGATTGTGGATAGTTAGCCATGGGAGACCCAGTATTATGGGGTTCTTGGTAGATGATATTTACATATAGGTCCTTGGTTTCAAAATAGAAGAGTCCTGTCTGAAAGCTTACAGGGTCTTTTTGATAAGTAATCTCTTTTTCAGCGGGATAGTTATTGATGGCTGTAATGTTTATGGGAGGTATACAAGCCAAAACCGGGAGTTATTTGAACAGTTCTTGATGAGTTAGATTGAGAGCAGATCCAGAATCAACAAGCACTGTAACCCATGTAGAGGAATGAGTGTAAGAGATGGTCAAAGGCAAAGTCAACAGTGAGTTAACATGGTTGTGCCAAAAGTGCTTATTTTGGTTGTGGGGGTTTTAATAGGGCAAGCATGATGACCGGAGAGACCACAGTAAAAGCAAAGTCGATGCTGTAGACAGCACTCATGTTCACACACACAGATACTTGTGTGTAACCTATTTGCATGGCTTCTGGTAACTCTTGAGCATGAGTATCTATAGAGAGACAAAATTTGTGGGGGGGTGGGGGAGGTTATTGTGAAGGGGGTTATTGCTACATCGTTCCAAACACTTTGGGTGGCTAGGGTACAAAACTCAACTGCTAATTCTGATGCAGAGTTAATTCTCTTAACTCAACTAAACTAAACTAACTCTCTGAAATCCAATAGATTTCTTTCATGATGGATGTATGGTATTTTGGAGCCTTAACATGGGTGTTCTACAGTTCTACTGAAGATTATGTCCACTTGGGATGGCATGCGGGTGAGTGAATGTTAGGCAATTAAAATTTTTGGGTAACTTTTCCTTAAAGGTTGTTTTGTATTTGTCCATTTTCTTTACTTTAATTTCCCCACCATATGCCTCTCTGCAAGTTCAGCTCTAGCAGTGTTATGCTTACAGTTCAGACCACAACAAATACGGTTCCGGTTCAAATCTAATATCTCATCTGGAAATAAAGTGAAAGACTGCTAGAAAAAAGGAAAAGAAATCTGTTTAACTAAAAGAATCTGTCTTTTTGGTGTAAATGAATTAATTTACAATTAAACATTGTTTTTAAAGGCTGAACAGCAAAATGGATTTACACAGAAACCCGTTTTCTCCGTGATGTAAAAGAATGATACCAGCATTTATTTAAAGTGGTCATATTTGATCATGACTGCTGACATGCAAAGATGCAAATAACCCAGGGTCAGGAATCTACAGTGTGAAACGTTAAATACCCAGGGTTAACTATTAACCCCTGGTAAATTATTAGAAGTATGTCACAAATAACCAAGGATTCTGTTCACCTGGGGTTTAGAATGACCCAGGGTTCAATTTGCCAACTGTGAAAAGTCCTATTACACTGTACACCTACAGTCACTTCAGTAACAATAAACCAAACTAAATTAGCATGACAAAACATACACACAGTACAAGTCAAGACTCAAATGAAAAACAGAATACATTAGGAAAAGTATAATAGTAATAGGCAGTAAAAGTAATAGGCATCCCATTTACTCAAAACATCAGGAAACGGTTACTTACCCCTGTCAGGTGAGGATTTGGGTTGAAGCCACATTGATTGCACACTGTGGTCTGACACTGTGTACACTTGTTAAAGTTTGGTGACGCATCAACACTTGTCAGCTCTGCAGTATTGCAGATTGGACACAACCTACTGCTTGGCATAGGTGCTATCTGGGGTACTGAGTAGGGTGAAGTCGGCGCACTAGCTCTGTCAGGAGACACTGTTGGTGAGTGGCCTGGTCGTGTGCTCCTACTGCTGAAGTCCACCTGAAGGTTGTGTCTGGAGACATGTTGTTCTGGGCTTTGATCGGCTCCCATGCTCCCCGGTAAAGCTTGAATTTGAGATTGATGTGTATAAGTAGTCTGGGAATGTCTAGGGCCATCATGGACATTTTTGTATGGGTTTCCACTTCCCTTCATAGGGCTTGATGGTGGCCCTCCCCCACCAGCTAACCTGAAGAAACAAGAAAGAGTTTGATGATTATTCTGCAAAACAACAAGTACTCCACCATTCCAGCACACACACACACTTTAGTAGTCGAATCTTCTTTCTGTTTACAAACATGATGTAACCACAAGTCAAACTGACATTACCCAGCAGCTCTACTGTTCTTGTCCTTGGTGTGAGGATCTGGACTCATGCTCTGGGTCTTGCCCTTGTTTTTAATGAGCACATGGCCTTTGATGTTTCTTGGTGGAATCTTCTTTGTCTTGTTGTGTTGAGGCTTGGAGCCTGCTAGGTTGACATTGTTTGCCATGCGGTTGAAATTCTGACTCATATACTCCATGTGTGTACGTATGTTCTTGCTTCATCTACATGGTTTCTCTAGGATCTGCCATTTAGAAACATAGCTTTTCCTATCATTGCTATGCTGATGACACCCAGCTCTACCTCTCTTTCCACCCTGATGATCCCACGGTACCGACTCGCATCTCAGCCTGCCTGACGGACATAGAGCACACATCACGCCACTGTTCATCCAGTTGCACTGGCTGCCAGTAGCTACTCGCATCAGATTCAAGGCTTCGATGTTTGCTTTCAAGTTGACTACTGGATCAGCACCTCCCTACCTGCTCTCACTTCTTCGCACTTATGTGCCCGCCAGAAATTTGCGTTCAGCTTACAAACATCGCCTTGTGGTTCTATCCCAACGAGGGAAGAAATAATTTTCCCGGACTCTTTCTTTCACTTCTTTCACTCTGCCCGGTTGGTGGAATGAACCCCATATCTCCATCAGAATGGCTGAGCCATCTTTAAGAAACAACTAAAAACTCATCTTTTTCGTCTTCACTTTCCTGACTAGTTTACTAACACAACGCCACTTCTACTTCTACTTCTTTCTAAAAAATTTTTAAAAAACTTCTTATACTGTGTTGAAATACCTGAGACCTGTCTACAGCACTTATTTACTGTTGCCTCTTATTGTAATTGAAGTTGCTTCCTTGTCCTCATTTGTAAGTCGCTTTTGATAAAAGCGTCAACTAAATGTAAATGGTCTTAGTTTTGTTCATGGTTTCAGGCTCTAAACATGTGTTCCTGTAGCGCAGTTGGTAGAGTATTGTCTTAGCAGCACAAAGGTTGTGGGTTTGATTCCCAGGGGGAGCACACGTACTAACAAAATGTATAACTTGAATGTACTGTAAGTTGCTTTGGATACCAAATGTAAACTTGCACTGGTTTTTGTGGTGGATTTTTTATTATTTTTTTTCCTGCTGTCTGCATTTGTGTTCTGTCCGTGCTAAACTTGACAAGATACAAATTTATATAGGAGAATACCTGACACAGTTGAGATCCAAGCATATTGTTTGAAGAACCAACCACTGGCCAACAATAGAATCTAGTAGTTTGTAAGGTGCCTGGTTTTTCTCATGTGTTTTGTCTTTTCTTGGAGTTGTTTAATTAAAGTATTTAATTTGGTTAAATTTGTATCTGACTCTGTGGTCAATTTTAATTTGATAACAATACAGATTGTTAAGCTTGGTTGTCTACCAGTTTTAAACCCTTATCTTGAGTGACACTTAACAGTCCAGATCTCCTCAATCAATCATACACTCAACTCATCAGTCAATTTGTGGAGTATGGTCAGATAAGGGTTAATTCAGGGGTTTCTATGTTCCTGGAGGTCCAGAGACCTGAAAAGTTTAGCTCCAACCAACTCCAACACCTGCCTGGATGTTTCTAGCAGTCCTAAACATGATTAGCTGGTTCAGGTGTGTTTCATAGGGGTTGGAGTAAAACTTCTGTGGACCTCGTTGGAGACATCTTGGATAGGAGGCCCTGCAGGAACAAATCTACCCAAATATACCTATCTAACAGATTAACATGTCATTCTGATGCAGAATGTATGACAAACAAGCAAAGATGACTTCTGCCGCTTGTAGAGTATTGTGATATTTGCTCAGTAGGATTGGGTGAGAATGGCTTGAGCATTAGACACTTGGTCTTAAGACCAATACAGGATCAATGTCACAATGAGACCTTTTCAGATGGATAATACCATTATCGAATAATCCCATCTTGTACAATACAGCTTTAAAATAACAAAAACAACAAGGGGTCTCACTCGCAGGGGTCTTTTTAGGTTGTGCGTCTGTTACAAAGCCGGGCTCCCGCAACAAGCGAGGAGCTCGAACTTTATTATGAAGTTGGTTTGTGTCCCTTGTATTTTATGTCACTTCCTGTTTGAGTCTAATCGCCTGCACCTGTGTTTGTCTTATTATTATGTGTATGTAAGTTTCGGGTTTGGTTTGTATGTCGTGGGTTATTGTTTAGGAGATTCTGTTTAATAGTTAGTTCAAGGTTTTTTTTCAGTCAGTGGATTTTTTTGTATTCTGCCCGGTTTTGATTTATCGGCTGTTTATTGGATTACTCTTTTGGATAACGTTTTGGATACTTCTGCCTTGGCTTCGTGTTTTTGTCTATTCATCATTGTGGTTTGTCTTTTGTATTTTTATTTAGTCACGGCTGTTGCACTTGTTGTTGTCCTTTTTGTTTTACGGTTTGTGTTTGTGTTTATTCAATTCATTGTTTCATTAAATATCACCTTATTCAGTTCTGCGTTCTTGTCTTGCCTTTTACACAAACACAACCGGCCCGCTCCGTTACAGTGTCTACCAAAGCATTTTTTCCTGTGACCAGCATATTTTTTAATTTGCACTGGGAGCGTGATGTTTTAAGAAACGCTGGGAACAGGCAAGGCACTGAGTGCTGGGCGCTCTGTGTTTTTATCTGCTCCCAGGGATTTAAAAAATGTTCAATTTTGGGTAAAACACTGAGCTCACCAAACTTTTGGCCCACCCATCCAATCACTAAATAGGTTAGCTAGGTTGGGCAGGGCATTTGTGAATCTGTCCTTGATGTTGGTTGGTGTAATCGTTCTGCCCTTTCGATAACATGGATAAGGCTAACAATAGCAATGAAGCTAACATTAGCAATCTTTATTATCCATGAAATAAGATAATGATCTGTGATCTCATCACTTTGTGATGTGATATCTATATTTATAAGGTCCAGTCCATGTGATATAATTAGATCTACTATGTGATTAAAGCGATAAGTTATGTTTGCGTGACTTTAGTAGAGAGTTTAGTAGGTCTGTGATTGCAGTTCCCAGTGCATCATTTGTATCATCTACTTGAATATTAAAATTTTCAATGATCAGTTCTTTGTCAACCATCACTAACAGGTCAGTGAGAAAATCTGCAAATTCATTCAGAAACTCATTCTGGGCCCTGGAGGTCTGTGTCTAGCCAATGCAATATCTATAGCTATTGCAAGAAAGAGCAGAAATTAACTTCTTGTGTCTGGTACAGTAACATTGAGCACAAGCACTTCAAAAGAAGTGTATCTGTGTCCTGTTGTCTGAGAAACCTTTAGAAAGTCTCTATAGATAGTTGAAACACCACCACCACCAGACAAACCAGACCAACCAGACAAAGCTATAACAATAGCCTGGTGGGGCAGACACCTTGAGCCATGTTTTAGTTAGACAGAGTAAAGTAGAAATGAGATCATTTAATTTATAATAACTGCCTTTGGTGTGAGCAATCTTATGTTTAGGAGCCCTTATAGTGTTAAGTGTTAGGATTCTTATATTGTTATTTTCTGGTTTAATCAAGATAAGATTTTGTCTAGGTCTTGCTGCAGGTTTATTTTTTAGCATCACCATTTGGGAAACAGACACAATCTCTGTTGATTTGACTATA
The DNA here is from genome assembly GCA_036877575.1 of Botia almorhae. NCBI lineage: Eukaryota > Metazoa > Chordata > Actinopteri > Cypriniformes > Botiidae > Botia > Botia almorhae. The sequence continues at coordinate 1,686 of JAZGTJ010001655.1, read as the reverse complement.
CAAGATAATGGGCTGTCATCATCTCAAAGTTTTCCATAATGTCAAGGATGTTATAGTAATGACAATATTGTAATAACATTTGTTGAATATGTTTCTAGTTAGATGAAGTCAGACTGAATTTGAGAACTCAACATAGATTATCAGAATCAGAATTCGCCAGGTGTGCGCAAACACAAGGAATTTGTTGTGGTTTTTAAGGTGCTCCTGGTACATACATGCATGCATACATATCTGAAATGAGAACAGAAAGAAAACATTTAAATAAAAATGCAAACAAATAATAATGTGTATGAATGGAACAGAAGATGTATCTACAGATTTATGTACAGATTTGTGCATTATTTACTTTATATACAGCTGTATAAATAGGAGATGTGCATATGTATTTACATAATAATACTACAGAAAGAGGCAATAATTAAAGATGGAGAAAGATTACAGAAATAAATTGCAGAACACAGGTAATAATTCATGTTCTAGCTGTTTAAGCTGGAGATAGCATGGGGGAAAAACAGTTTTTATGCCTAGATGTACTAGTGCTCAGGGATCTGTAGCATCTGCCTGAGGGGAGAAGTGCAAACAGGTTGTGTCCGGGGTGAGAGGGGTCTACAAGTCATGAGGGTTGGCAGGTGCACACCAATGATCCTTTCTGCTGTCCTAACAGTCCGTTGCAGTCTTCTTATATCTGATTTGCTGGCTGCCCCAAACCAGACAGTTATAGAATAGCACAGAACTGACTCAATAACAGCTGAGTAAAACTGTTATTGAATCTGCCTGTGGTAGATTGAACTTTTTCAGTTGATGAAGCACTGCAGCCACAGTGCTATTCAAGATGGTGAGAGGGGTGAGTGCAGAGGGGTTTCTCCTGAAGTCCACTGTCATCTCTACAGTTTATAGCGTGTTGAGCTCAAGGTTGTTGTGACTGCATCAGACAGACAGCTGCTCAACCTCCTGTCTGTAAGCAGTTTTGTCACCATCCTGGATGAGACCGATGACTGTAGTGTCATCTGCAAACTTAAGAAGCTTGACAGAGGGGTCTTTAACCCTCTGGGGTCTGAGGGCGTTTTGGAGCCCTGGAGAAGTTTTGACATGCTCTGACATTTGTGCTTTTTCCAAGTGCTTTTAAACATATAAATGGCTAAAGTCTGATAACACTGTATTCAGCATAAACTGGGCTACAATAATATCTGAGCTGCATGTATGTACATGATTGTGTTTTTGAGAAAGTAACGTTTATGCATGGTTAGTGAAAAACTAAAATTTTGAAGTCACTGAAATAAGGCCATAAAACACATACAGAACATTT
>JAZGTJ010001654.1:15717-52294 GCA_036877575.1 Botia almorhae | reverse complement strand
GAAGACTATTCCAAAGTTTGGGTGCCAAATACGAGAAGGATCTACCACCAGCACTTGTTTTTGAAATTCTGGGTACTAACAGTTGGCCAGAACCTTCCGATCGGAGTGAACGTGAAGGACTATAATAAGAGAGGCGTTCACTTAAGTATTGTGGAGCTAAACCATTCAGGGCCTTGTAAGTAATAAGCAAGATTTTAAAATGTATACGGTGCTTGATAGGCAGCCAGTGTAGAGTTGACAAAACTGGGCTTATATGGTCGTACTTGTTCGTTCTTGTGAGAACTCTGGCTGCTGCATTCTGAACCATCTGAAGTTTTTGGATTAGTCTTGCAGGGCAGCCACCAAGTAGGGCGTTGCAGTAATCATGTCTTGATGTCACAAATGCATGAATTAATTTTTCGGTATCTGGCTTCGAGAGCATGTGTCGTAGTTTTGCTATATTTTTAAGTTGAAAAAATGTAGTTTTACAAACATTGGAAATATGGCTTTCAAACGATAAATTATCAGAAATGACACCCAGATTTTTGGCTAATGAAGCAGGTTTTATAGAGCATCCATCCAGAATAAGGCAGTGTTCTATGTTGCTCTGTGTGGAGGGTTTTTGCCCAATGAGTAGAACTTCTGTTCTACTGAACTTCTGAATACAAATGCACACCTTTCAGATTTTTATTTGCTTAATTTTAAAAAACTTATTATCATTTTCATTCCACTTCACAATTATGTGCTACTTTGTGTTGGTCTATCACATAAAATCTCAATAAAATACATTTAAATTTGTGGTTGTAAGGTGACAAAATGTGAAAGTTCAAAGGGTATGAATACTTTTGCAAGGCACTGTAAGTGACTTCGTGATTCTCCTTTATAGTGAAAATGAGAATATAAGATTACCCTACCTTACGTTTGAGAACAGGGACACTGTTAAAAACACGGTTTTGCTGTTTCTTATGGAACCATATAAAGATGCCTTAATGCATCAGTATGATCCTCCCGATTTCCCTGACACTTCCTGTGACATATGTTTTATGTGAGAGATCTTTCTCCTGTTTCCGATGCTTAAAGACATATCTGAGAAGCAAAAGTTCACAGTGAAACCTCTCACTGTGAATCTTTGTTAAGGGCACCTGCAACAACAGCTGCTTAAGATCAGACACAGATGAATGGTGCTTGGCTTGAGCTATTCATAGATGATGATGATGACTGATGGGACTTGTGAGTGCTGCTCTGTTTGGTTATATTCTTCTAATACCTTTGATATATATACCTTTGAGATGATAATAACAAATTGTTCCTGTTTTGTTATTAAAGCCGTTGGTGGCTTGTTTTCTTTCTGTAAATATTCACTTGTTTAAAAGTCAAGGTTGATAAATTTTTGCAGGAAGACTGAGGTGTACGTTTTTATCTGTACAGAATGTGGTATTTGTTAAAGTGCCTACAGAAATGTCAACGTTTCCTGGACAGCAAAAGATGCATCAATGCCACAACAACCATTACATTGTCCTAGATCAGTTCAATTTAGTTTATTTATATAGCTTGTTTCACAGTACTGCATTGTTGCAAAGCAACTGTACATATAAATAAAAATAAAAGATGGTACAGGAAAAAAAATTTACATACACAAAACATAGTAATACCTGGTATTGAAAGATTTGTTTTCAAACATTATTTTCATCACTGTATCAGTTCACAGCAGGCACAAACTGTGTGGCAATTAGCGAATGTTCTGCAGAGAAATAAAAACAGGTCAACAATTATCTGCACTCACAAAAATGCTGCCAAATATATTTTTATGTCTCACAGATTAAACTTCTGGAGCACATGCTACCAAAATGGCAGACATTTCAAGCCCTGTTCTTTAGTGATTTCAGATCAGTTAATTTAAAACGTGCACAGAGAATGACCACCAAGTAGGGCTGCAACAATGAATCGATTAAATCGATAAAAATCGATTACTAAAAGAGTTGGCAACGAATTTCATAATCGATTCGTTGTGTCGCGCGACGCGGAGACATTTGATTGTTAAAAAAAAAAACTTTAGTTGAGCGTGGAGCGGAGTGAACACACCCGGTCTCTTAAATCAAGTAAATCAAAAAAATCTTAAATCAAGATTACTAGACAAGAAAAATGGCATGAGAAAATTAAGTAATGCTTAAAACTTCTGTTTGAGATTATATCTCATTAAGATTATTTTTCTTACCCCATTGGCAGATCATTTTGCTTGTTTTAAACAAACAATCACTTTTTTTTCAGAAAACAAGACAATTTCTTATGCTTTTTCAGGTGTCTAGTAAATGTATCTTGATTTAAGATTTTTTAGATATTTGGACTGAAAACAGGACAAAACTACTAAGTTAGAAAAGCATTTTTTGCAGTGTATATTCTGTGCTTTGTCCCATATAGGTTATTATTGACAAATATATCTGTGTGTGTTGTACTTTTTAATTTAATTTTAAAGTTCTTTTATAGCACTTGGTCATCTTAAGCTGTGTCTAAATGTGGTGTATAAATGAACCTTGCACTTACTACAATGATGGTAATAATTTAATAAATAAGCTTCAAGTGAACTTGTGTGTGTGTCTTGTCTGTAATTGCTCTTTGGGTTACTTACCTTTACACAACTAGTAACTAAAACAAGTATGTATGTATGTAAGTATGTATTTAGTTAATGTAAAAATGTGCTATTACACATACTCATACTATCTTTTTGATTCCAGATAAAAACAGCAAACCATGAGAGGCTTCTTGATGGGAAATGCATCATGTACACCACAGCAAGCAGCTGTCTTGGCGGATAGTATCCTCAACATGCTCGTCACTGACATGAGGCCTCTGTCGATGGTTGAAGATGATGGCACTTTCTAAAGATTTTATTTCTGTTTTTGAATAAAGGGTTGGAAATTAATGCTTTTTTGTTTTTTTATCCGATTCATCGATTAATCGAAAAAAATAATCAACAGATTAATCGATTATTAAAATAATCGTGAGTTGCAGCCCTACCACCAAGCAACTGTTGTTGTTCTTTGGTAAAGCCGCTTAAAGGCAAGCCAGTAATCTTAGCATAAAAACCTGTAATGGTGCGGAATGCAGGAAAGGAGACCCGAGGTTGTTCTTAATAAAAACTATGCTAACAAAACTTCACTATGCTAAATAAATTGCTTTTGTGAGGAAACACATAATAAAAAAGTCAGTCCGCTAATCTTATTATTCCGCCACCCTAAGTGAAAGTGATGTATTTGTCTTCCTATTTCCGGTAAGTGAAGCTGTGTAACACAAATTCTGGCACCATCGCAAAGCAGTCAAAACTAATGGCTGAATCCTTTTGTCTGTGTTATTGCAGCATAACGGACTGCTCTTATTCTAAACAATGACACCCATATCTCAATTTTTCACAATTTCTCAACACAAAAATAACTGAGGAAAGCATGGGAGAGACTAATATGGCGAGACAAAGGTCCTTTTCAAATAATATTTAGGAGTACATTTGTGTTCAGTATGCATTTCGAAACTGATGATGTCTTTCCTACGGAGTGACCATTTTGAACATTTTTTGTCATTTTGAAGTGATGTATAAAACTAAAGAGGAGAACTTCTGAAATACTGCAACAAATTTGTGTCCAAATACTGAACACAGGAGAGCACAAAATACCTTAAATGAATGTTGTTTCAGTATGTATGGACTAGAGTATATTTTCGTATACAAAAAATGAGTATATTTTTGACTGAGGGCTAAACTTTCCGAACATTTAGCAACCTGTACTTTAAAGGGCTCCTTATTCTTTTGCATTGACCGGCAGCAATTTGCCTGTACTAAAACCTCTCTGTTCACTATATCTCTCACTGCAGACAACAAATATCAACATATTTGTTATAGAAAAACAAATATCATTATTGCTAAATCCAGCTGTTTACCACTGTAATTACATCAGGACTGAAAACAAGAAAACGACAAAATAGTGAAAAATGACACTTGTGCCATATGTGCATTGCAAAAACTGCAGTCACTGAAACTTTTCCCACTCATCTTAAAAAAGATCATGCAACAATCAAACAAATGGTTCACTTTTGTAAATCATCTTTAAGCTCAAGTTGGGCTAAAAACAGCATTTTTTCCAGGCTGCTTCAGTTGCTGCGCATGCATAATTAATGTCAAGTACCTCGCAACACTCTGTACAGCTGTCTGGAAAAAAGCTAAATTCCTAGAGCTGTTTTTGAAAGTTTTAGTGACCTAATCATAGAAATGAATCAACTGGCTGTATTTAAATGCCACTCACAGATAAGCCAGAGAGACACAATAAGAAAGAATGGAAAGCCTTTATCATCATTGTACAGCTCTGCATATAATGAAATTTTGAACAGGAGATAACAGAGTTAACATAAGCGATGGAACACAGCTTGTTTACTTCTAGTCTTTTATTAAATAGCAAGCTAGTTTAAAAACACAGAGCCTCCTCCAACACATGAAAGCATACATAGTTTGACGGTCAAGTAGTACATCCCATCATTGCATTCGGACAGAATGCAATTATATTTAGATATTTAGTAAAACATATTTATTATGAAAATTAGCAGGTAGGTAGAACAATTACTATGTGACATCAACATTATTGTTCCTACATAAAAAGTAGGGCTGCCCCCGACTAAGAATTTTCCTAGTCGAATGGTAGTCGTTCATTTAAGCCATTAGTCGACTAGTTGCATGATTATGATATTAATTTCATTACGTAAATGTACTGGGGAGATGGGTATTAAATAATTATTTGTGTGTCGGGGGTGAGAAAGAATATTATAAGCAACATTGCTAATATTGCTCTACATAACAGAATACAAAACCATAACAATGAGCCTTTAAAATAAAAAATTTAAAGCATGTATAAATATATGTGACACCGGTAAAATGACTATAAACGCTGGAGTATTTTTGTATTTTTTCGAACAAAATGAAGTCAGATGTAGACACTGTAGAAAAACAGTTTCGACGCCCAAAGGTAACACCACCAATTTGTTTCAACACTTGGAGCACAACCACGTTACTGAATATGAACAGTGCATGGCTCAAAAAAAACAAAAAGGGACTGACAAGCGCCCAGCAACAAGTGCCTCCGCAAAGCAGATGTCGATAACACAAGCGTTCACAAATGCCACACAGTGTGAGAAGAGTTCAAGAAGATGGAAAGAAATAACTGACGCTATTTGTTATTACATCGCAAAGGATATGACTCCCTTGGCTACAGTGGAGCGAAGCGGGTTTAAACACCTCGTTAAAACTCTCGACAGAAGATACACTGTGCCATCGCGATCACATTTTTCTAAAACTGTGCTGCCAGACATGTACAAGAGTTATTTTATTTAGAAGAGATACTGCTTATTTTCTACTTTTATTATAATAATATTTTATTATATAATAATTTATTTTGTTTCCAAAAGTGCAAGTTATTTATTTTTACTTTTTTTATAAGAACAAAGTGACTGTTCGTTTTAGGCAGTGTGCTTTAATTTCAGTTGTTCAACATTGATGTTCAATAAACTTTCCTGTAGCTCAGTGGTTAGAGCATGGCGTTAACAACGCCAAGGTCATGGGTTCGATCCCAGGGATTGCACATACTCAATTAATAGTGATCAATGTATAGTATAATGCAATGTAAGTCGCTTTGGATAATAGCGTCTGCCAAATGCCTAAATGTAAATGTAAATAATCATAGATAGTAGATAGTGTGTGTTTCCTTCAATTATTTAAAATCAAGTAATGCACCCTTCATTCAAAAATCTCTCACTTGTAATATGTGAGCATATTTACTGTACAAAACTTGTCAGTGAACTATGAGGGCAAAAAAATAAAAAAAATAATCGTTCATTAATCGTAATCGAGTTCAAATGTTCAATAAATCGAGATTTTGATTTTAGGCCAAATCACCCAGCCCTATGTTGGCTATATATAAAATTGCTATAACGTTAGACCACTACTCATGTTTCAAATGAGTAATGTTTGAGGTCGATGAATTTTAAGCAAACATGCCTGCAGAACTTCCTGTCACCTTTTTGGTTCATCTATTAACTTATCAAAACTAACACTTTTGATGTCCTCTGATTTCATAATTACCACATCTGTCTATCACAGACTGTGTGACTTCTCAGTCTTATTTATTTTCTGCAACTAATAGACTAATTTAGTTTTGTTTACCTAAGCCTTTTCTCTTCAACTAACAAACAGTTGACTATTAGGGGACAGCCCTTAAAAACAGTTTGTTCAGTTCAGGCAATTATTGTCCCCCAGACATTTAAGAAATCAGCAGTGTTGAAACATTGCATTAACTTAAACATTATTTTACATTTATGCATTTGGCAGAAGCTGCTATCCAAATTGACTTACAGTGCATTCAAGGTATACATTTTGACCAGTATGTGTGGTCCTTGGGAATCGAACCCACAAACATTTGCGTTGCTACCGCAATGCTCAGTTGAGCTTCAGGAACACTGTATTTTACCTATACCACGTAAAGGCAGGGTAGGCTATTTTTTCCTGAAACATTTTTTGTTCTGCTGGCTAAAAGTCTCTTCACATCCTGATAGCAATCACTGAGTGGTCTAAACATATTTATATAAGTATATAGGTCTTCTTTTTGAGGCGCAGGATCATAAAATGAAAATTGCCTACCCTACATTTAAAGGGTTAAAGGTATGATACTTATGGGATGTTTATGGAACAGCAACACCTGTGTCAAGGCTTACCTCTAGGTTCCTCTGCCTGTTTGGCCAGCTTGCGGAGGGCGGCAGCAAATCCAGAGTGGGCAGACTGAGATGCAGGGCTGCCATTGGGCACAACTAAACTGTTCAGGGGAGATGGTGTAAGGGGACTGACAGTCGCTGTGGTGCGGGTTGCTGTGGAAATCATCCCTAACAAAGGTGACTTTGGATCATGGCTCATGCCTGAGAGAGAGAGACAGAGAGACCGAGGGAGATGTTAGGACCAATGAACTTCTCAGTGACAGGCTAGGTTGTGGGTCAAGTAGACAGCTAAGACACAAAACCTTGTTTGTCCCTGACAGCAGTGGGACAGAGATGAAGAGGAGTGCTCAAAAGTCATGCCTCTGGTCACTGGCAGTTTGTCAGTGAGAACTCACTAACAAATCACAATTTGTCCACAACACAAAAAACATCATCACCCCTTTCAGATCAGAAACGCACATATATTTTCCAGATAACCGATCTACTATTTTAAAAAAAATCTACTATTAGAAACCTGAAATTATTTTACATTAAGTCATTAAGACTGTAATTTAATTATTTTTTTCCTTTACCCAGTCTGCGTCATAATTTTATTTACAATTAAAACAATAATGGCACATATATAAAAAAATCAGCATTGCTTTATGCATTGTATATTTGATTATTTTCCCCAGCACTACCTATTTCCACCCGAAATCAATCAACATATTGAAAATAGAAAAAACTCCCACATTTACCAAATTAAAAAAAAAAACACTCAGCCTGTCTAGCCTTGTATTAATCTAGTCTTGTATGAACACATTGCAAAGATTACAGCGAACAACTAACAATACATACATGTCTGTGTAATAGAAAATAATTCTTCCATACTAGCAAGTGACAGTAGTCTATATACATAACCATAAAACAAAGAACTTTTCATAAAAGTCACCAGACAAATTTTGTATACCTTTTTAAAATATAAAGTCTTCCTCACTTTTTTCATCACTGTTTTATTTTCTTGTGCACTGATTCGCTGAAATGAACAGATCGAAAATGAATCTCTCACAGATGGGCTCTGCCACAATTTGACATGCTCAAATGGCTGAAATGCCACTGACTGGGGTCAGACAAGGTGAACAGTGCAGAACACACCACAAAAACTAGGCCAACACACATATAACAACAGCCTGACATTGGCCAACAGTCAACTGGCTTGGTCTATCACAGCAAAAATGCGGCAGATTCTTTTAAGCTGACAAATCTCCCAAACGAAATGACACCTGAACCATTTCCGTGAACCTCTCAGAGCAATTAATAATAAAAATACAAAATACATATATAATTAATAATAAAAATACAAAATACAATAATAAAAATACAAGATACAAAACCTCCTATACATTTGTTCTGTGTGGCTTCTGTGGGATTCCATTTGGTTAGCTCTTCTCGTGAGGTTTCAGTATGATCAAAAGGATTTCCCTTGCTATGGGATCCCATTTGGTTAGTTCTTCTCGTGATGTTTCAGTGGTATCAAAGGATCCCCCTGCTGTGCTCCTATCAGGAAATCTCTGTGGGATTTCCTGAATGTTTAATTAGCACATTTGTCTCCAGGTATAAGGTCTGGTCACACAGACAGTACATTGGGTTAAGATCTAGAACAGGGGTTTTCAAACTGTGGGTCGCACAAGGAGGAAAGGTGGGTCGTGCAAAGTCACTTAGCTGCAGCTATATTTACTTTACGGTAAATGACTCTTTATAGACGATTCTGTTTTTCAAATGAATCATTCAAGTTAAAACACATGAGCTGAAACAGAGTCTGAATCAGCATTCATTGAATGACTTACTGAATAGTAGTCAGATTAATTTGTGTTGAACTGTCACGTGTCTATTATTATTATTATTATGTATATGTTAAACATTTAAAGTTTAGTCACTATTAGTTTACTTTATTGTAATACAAAATTTATCTCTTTCTATCAAATCAATAATCTGTAGGTATGGCATAATGGGACTGGATACGGGATCCCTTTAGTAGTGAGGCGAGAGAGCGCTGTGTCCTGACAGGAAGAGCAGAGGAGGAGCTGATAGACGTGGCTTTAGACAGGAGCCTTCAACTTCTTTTCAGAGAGTCAAAGAATCTTGGACAATTCTGGGTGTTTGTTGCCAAGGAATACACCAACCTAGGAGCTGCTGCAGTTTTAGTGCCCTTTTCTACCACTTACCTATGCGAGAGTGGATTTTCTGCTCTGACGGCAATGAAAACAAAATACAGATCTCGCCTACAGCCATCACAAGACATGCATGTCAGTCTGTCCAGAATAATTCCTAGATTAGATATGTTGTGTTCTAAGAAGCAGGCACACCCTTCTCACTAATACATTTCCTTTGCTTTCTTTTAAGCTTTTCAGTTCTTAAAATGTATATATCTTTGTAAATAAGTATTCAGTAACTCACTTTGTAACTCAGTATTCAGTTATTCCTCTTACAATCTTAGCATCTTAACACAACTGTGTTTCTCATAAGCCTTTGAGTATTGCAATCTGTAAATTTCATTCTTATGAAGCAAAATAAAAACTGCTCTGTAAATGAGTTTTTTTTTACCCATTTTTCCATATTAAAATATTATCGTGGGTCTTGAGATTGACTTACTTGCCTAGACTTACTTGCCTAGGTGGGTCCTGGAATGAAAAAGTTTGGGAACCCCTGATCTAGAAGACGGCTATGCTACACGACTTCCATCAATAAACTCTTTTCCCCTGAACTTTGGTTAAGCCAACAACTGGTCAGCCAAATACGAGAAAATCTAACATAGCTCACAGACGCACAATGGGAGTCACAACCACACCAGTAACCACACAAATATAAACGTCTCACATTTCACACACACTTTTAAACTATCTACACACATGAAGTTTGAAGCTAATCTAACAAAGCGACACACATACACACCCCTTGCACACACTCTTTAGACACATGACCTCCTTCTCTTCACCCATAATTCCTCTGCCTAAGATAAAAGCAAGAGAAAGCGTGGGACGGGGATATCTTGTCAGTGCTCTCCCTCTCTCTGTTGAAGTGGAGCCTGAGGCCAAGGCACTGACATGTTCTAAAATGCACAACAACCCCCCCCCCCATGTCTAATGCCATGTGTGTCATGTGTAATGCCAAGACTGAGACAAATGTTGACAATACAATCAAGTCCATTAATTTCCACCACAACAACCATTTAAAGATGTAGTAGAAAAAACTCTGCACCAAATCAAGTAATCAAATGCTTACAAACTAGTTCTGTTAAAGGGATATTTCACCCTAAAATTAAAAATATTTTGTATTAGTACCATACAAACAGTAAACATAACTGTTTGTTAACAAAACGAAATATTTCTGCATTTCATCCAGGTTTTAAGAGAAAAACATGAATGGCAAAATGGAGAGATCAAACACTGGGCATGTAGGATAATGAAAAGATGATAACGATATGAGCTGTGGTCAGGATAAAGTGGAAATCGATGACTTTTGAAAGCTAGTGAAATACACTTGAACCACATAAATACAATAACGAGCCACACCGAGTCACGTGTTGGATTTAGGGCTTGTGAATTAACACTTTTCAGCTGATAAATAACGGTTGGTGATCTGCTTAAATGTTTTCTAACTGTATTTTGAAACAATTCTGAGAAATTTAATTTTTTCAGTCATGTCATTTGGTGTGTATAGTTCATGATAACACTGATTAACCTCACAAAAAAACATACACCTCAATGATTCATGTAAGCTCCATAAAGTGTTTTTTAACCTGATGATGAGCGGTGAAGTGTGAGGAAGCAAAGAAAAGCATTCCAGAACAGTGTGGGATATATGGGACATGTTTTGTCATGTTTTTTAACTGAAGTTACGAAAATAGTGCAGATACCTCAAAAAACCCAGCGATACGGTTACGAGTATATTGATTAATATTTTGATATTTAGCCAGTTACATTTCAATTATCATAAAACTCACAAATACAACAAAAACACATGACATGAATGTTTAATTAAACTCTTTGAAAATTGCACATCCAATATCCCAATTGAGACTTTTACAACAAAAAATACTCTGTGCTTTGGTGAGCGGACGTCACGTTACGTGAATATGTGGAAAGTATCAAAATAAAAGTACCTATATTTTACGTACCTATATAAAAGTACACATACTATATAAAATGATCTGCTGTTAGTGGAATGTTTTAAAAATGTTACAAAATTTATAATTTAATAAAACCTGAAATTGTTAACTGGTAAGCCTACAAAGACTTAAATTCTGTGGACTGTGCACAAATAAACTAGGATAAGAGAAAGGTTTTACTCACATCTATAATGCCCTTTAAAGTTGACAGTTCCTGATGGGCTTGTGACTGTCATTCTTTTTGCTTCTTCTGATCCCCTGCAGGGAAAGCTGTCTTTAACACAGTTATGCTGTAGATGTTCACATCTATATCTTCCTATATTACCTCTATTTCCTCAATGTACTTATTCAATGCTGAACATCAAGAGCAAACACAGTAAAAGTATTCTTACCAGCTGTTCCACCAACTGCCTTTAAAACACTCTTCTGACTGTATATTTGATCGAATTGCTGCTCTTTACTTCACATATGAAAAGAACATGGTAACTTTATTAATGAATGTATTAATCGACTGGATTATCGACACACTGTAATCTGAACACAGTGTTTATGATGATCAGGGCTTTAACACAATCACAGGCCACAGAATAACAAAGCACAGAAGGACTACTAATGCAAGCAAGCCCACACAGAGGCAATAATCCAAGTGGTTCTGCTATGCTGTGGCCTACAGCAGAGATATGAGGTGTGCTGCCCCAGAGGATCAGCTCAGCTTGTTAAGGAGCCCAGATCTGCAGGTTGGAGCTATCTACTAACACTGAACTAGAATTACCCTGTGTGTGTGAGAAAGAGAGTAACAGCCCTCTGGGAGGGTTCGGTATAATACACACATGAATACACACACAATCGACCTTTAAGACTGGTTTTATCCGGGCTGTCTGTATAGATGGCACACTCAGAGGGAAACTACAGTGAGATGTGCTCATACAGATCCTCTTTTACAGAGCTTTATTTGTAACTGCACATAGTCTCATCTTTATGGCACACATGCACACAGAGCTGCAGGTCACTCACATGCTCTGGTTTACACACTACTTTATCTGTGTACATTTACATTTACATTTACATTTAGGCATTTGGCAGACGCTTTTATCCAAAGCGACTTACATTGCATTATACTATACATTGACCACTATACATTGAGTATGTGCAATCCCTGGGATCGAACCCATGACCTTGGCGTTGTTAACGCCATGCTCTAACCACTGAGCTACAGGAAAGCCTACATATAATGCATTTACACACATCCTCCCGTATTGACACACACAAAGCCTTCAAAACCATCAGTCATCTTAATATTTCTTCAAGATTTAGTCACAATAAAACTATTGTTTCTGAAAATTGCTGATGATCTAAAAAGCACATGCCGTTATCGTAACAGTAAACCAAAAAAATGCAGAGGATTAGCTTTATTACCACTTTAATTAAATACGGTGGCACGTCAATAACTATATCTTTTATCTATATCTTTTGCTAATGTGTACAATAATAAAACTGTGGCGTGAGCAGATGACCGCCACAAAATCACTAGTTAAGTCTCACAAAATCTGCACTAAATTAATTTTGTGTGCCTGCCGCATACACCCAGCCTCAAAAGAACAACAATGTGTGAAGTAAAGAACGTTTTGTTTTGTTAAGTATTGGATGGGTGTAGGGAAATTTCCGACCCTCTGTGTGAAACCTAGAGGGTTTTTGTCAGCTGTATGCGTATGTGTAAAGCTGTAAATAATACAGGAATGTTGATGTCCTCCTACTGTACAGATTCTAACCATCCCACTCTTTCAGCTCTCCGCAAGACCCTTTGATTTCTCTTAAATGCTTACACACTCAGGGTGTACTCACACTAGGCAGTTTGAACCGTGCCCGAGTGCGTTTGACCACCAAAGCGCGGTTCGTTTAACTAGTGTGAGTGCTCCGAACTGTGCCCGGGCACGGCTCGTTTAGCTGTCCCTGGCCTGCTTGGAAGAGGTGGGCCAGAGCACGGTTCAGTTGGACTCAGGCGTGATTCGCATGTAGTGTGAGTGCTAACCGTGCTAGAGCACGGAACAGGGCGCGTGACGTCACGTTTTTGCAACGATTCGGTGAAAGTTTTCGTGCCACAAAGGCGATAGATCTGTTTAACAACAGGCTGTGAGAGGGCTGTGAGAGGGCTGTGGACCACCGCGGACCAAACGACTCAAAATTATCCACAAAGTAAACAGAGCGATGGACTTCATTGCGTTCAGCAAGAGCGCCGCTCTTCCTGTTTATCCTGAAACTGTTGCACCATAATGAAGTAGGCGTGCTCGTAAGCGTGACGTAAGCGTGCTCCGGCACGAATGCTGAAACCCTATGTGAGTGCAGGCCAGAGGGGGAGGGGGGACAATCGTACTCTGGCCCGGTGCACCGCAACCGTGCCTAGTGTGAGTACACTCTTAATATGGCAAATGCGAGGGGGGGAGGGCTGAGCCCATTCTACGGGAGCTCAGAGGGGAGCGTCTGCATATTACGTTAAAGAGAAAACCGATTTTCATTCAAGTAAATCGATGTAAACTACACATTCGAGTTAATCAATAAAATCGATTTATTGCCCAGCCCTACTGCACGCAAAGGTTTTTACAACCTATTAGCAACTGCCAACTTTACACTTACCGTGATAAAAGTTAAAAAAGTCTTGATTATGAACTTATTGTTCATAATCGTCTTATGATTGATTATAACATGACATAAGTAGGCTTGCGTTAGCATTTATTACTTTGTAGACTGTGCAAACTGAATAGAAACGCTTACAGCAGACATGCAATTTATTTGCTCAAATTCTGCAAATCGACATACTATTTGCTTCATTTAGGCTACGTCAGTGTTACACAATTCGTAGCAAAACGTCTCTAACTGTGCGTTCACACCGCTGCCGGCGAGAGCGTCAAAATTCGCTCTGGCCGCCCTGCCAGCAACGCTGTGCGTTCACACCGCCGCCGGCGAGAGCGTCAAAAAGCGTCAAACGCTTGGTCTTGTATTTAAAGCGGCCGCAAAGCAAACAAGCATGTTGATCTTGTGCAGACTGACCACAAGTCACCGCAGCTCTTGAACTTCTACATTCCGATTGGTTGCCGCCTAGCCGCGTCATAGCTCATTACCATAAAGTTGACCTGTCTTCAACTTTCCCCGACACCCACAACGGCCAAAACGCACCGCGCCGCTCTCGCCGCTTCTCACTGCCGGCTCACATTGAAAATGAATGACTTCCGGCTACTTTGACGCTCTCGCCGGCGGCGGTGTGAACGCACAGTTAGCCCGGCTCACACGGTGCGATTTTGCCGACAATTTGGTTGTCTGAGACAAATTTTGGAAATCTTAAAAGATTTCTATAATCCTAGGCTAAAATCTGTTTTTATTGATCGCTAGTTTGACATGGTCACCAACAGCCGATTAATGGCCGTTGCGATCAGTTTTTTCCTCCGTTTACATTCTGGCAGTGTCAGAAGATTTCACACACTTCCTGCAGTGTGACATCTATGACGACCGTCAATGCAAGAACCTATAGGAGTGCTAAACCTGATGACGCAATTACCACGTAATTAGGGACAGTACAAGAAAGGCATGTAATTAACAAATTGATTTTGTTTGCTAGCTATCATTTTAGCGAGAGAACGCGGGCCACGGATTAATGACATAAAACTCCAGACAAATCTTCTTGTGCAAGTTCGTATTTGTCGCGTCCTGACTGTCCTACAGTCTGACATTATGACAACTGAGATACAGTGTGACATGGGGATCATGTTCGTATAGTGTTGAAAGCAACCATCGCAAAGGACTATTTAAAAAAAAAAGTGAGCCCTGGTTTAGTAAAAAGCTGAATCTTATATAAGGATAATTAGTAACCAAAATATGGTGACACTGCAACTAACTGACTACTGACTAACACAAGTAAACTACGGATTACCTCAAGGATCGGTTTTAGGGCCTATACTCTTCTTTCTATACATGCTGCCCCTTGGTAATATTATAAGAAAACATGTCATGGGATCAGTTTCCACTGCTATGCAGATGATACTCAGTTATATATTTCCTCTAGACCAGATGAAATCTTCCAATTATCTAAACTGTCAGAGTGCATCCAAAACATAAAACAGTGAATGTCAAATAATTTTCTACTTTTAAACTCAAATAAAACCGAAGTACTACTTATTGGACCAAAAACAAGTAATATTTTAGGGTGCTTTCACACCAGCCTTATTTAGTTCGGTTGAATCGCACTAGAGTTCGTTTTCCCTCTTGGTGCGGTTCGTTTGGGCAGGTGTGAATGTAGTAATCGCACTCGAGTGCGCACCAAAAGCGGACCAAAAAAGCGGACCAAGACCTCCTTGAAGAGGTGGTCTCGGTACGCTTTCAAACGAACACTGGATCGGTTCGTTTGTGGTAAGAACATGAACCAAACTAGAACAGACCCAACTGCAAAAACTACTGCTGCCGTAGTCCGCTGTGCATTGTGGGATGAGGAGGAAAAGTGTTTGTTTACAGTTAGCGCTTTAGCAACATGGCAGCTCCATGGGAAAAAATGCGCAGCATTTAATATGAATAAAATGTGCAGCTCTATGTGCCTTCGCCGATTGCAGTGCATTAAAACATTGTTTTCCAGCCGCCGCCGCGCTTCATTCTCGAAATGTATAGTTTGTCTAAAGTGATGTATACAAACTATATAGTATACTAATACCAGGGATACAATCAGCCAGCGCAGTCGTCCCTCCAAACTTAAAAGTGGCATGTTGTCTGCCGGCTTTTTACCTCTCTTTATTTATTTCCGGGAGTTCCATTGGAATTTTCCCGCACGTTCATTCTGACCAATTGAAAAGCAGTTTAGGAAATACATTCAATAACATCTGGCCAACAAGTGATGTGGATTTTGTCACATGACTGCATTTTGGTTCGTTTCAACTGGTTCGGACCAAAGCAATCAGTGTGGTGTGAAAAGGTACCAAAACGGCAGAAAAATGCTACAATGTATCATTTGTTGCCCTTGGTCCGGACCAAATGAACCGAACCACAGATGTGAAAGCACCCTTAGATTACAATCTGCAAATAGAAGGCTGCACTGTTACCCCTGCAAATACAGTTAAAGACCTACGCGTTATATTAGACAGTAACCTGTCTTTTGAAAATCATAGCCAAACTACAAAATATTTTGTGTATTGCTGATGCGGAAAAGCTAGTTCATGCATTCATGGCCTCCAGACTGGACTACTGTAATGCATTACTCAGTGGTTGTCCTGAATCATCACTAAATAGACTACAGTTAGTTCAAAATGCAGCCGCCAGGGTGCTTACTAAATCTAGAAAGTACGATCACATAACCCCTATTTTAAAATCTCTACACTGGCTACCCATGAAGTATCGTATAGACTATAAAGTTCTGCTTATTACTTACAAAGCTTTAAATGGTTTGGCTCTGTATTAAAATGTGTAAAATGGAGTGAAATGGAGAGAAGGGGAGATTAAAAGTTCTGTGTGCTTGACGTTCACGCTCATTGGTAAATCATTCTTTTGATACATTCTGTGTTAAATCAGCACTCTGGATATTATTCCCAGAATACGGATACTCTCAGGAGGATGTGTATCCCTAGGTCATTTTGACCCATTCTTTGATAAATACATTATTCCTGGAATAGGGAGAGGGCTCCATGCTCTCGAGAGAATGTTTGTCCCTGGGTCATTTTGACAATTATGTAATGCTTTGCAACTGCAAGTTACCTCACCTTACCCCAACCTGTTTTGTAATGTAATATGAGGTGCACTGTTTGGAAGGGGTAGCGAGTCTGGCCAACTCTGCTTCTCTCTCTCTCTCTCTCAGAAGGCTGTCTTTGCCGCACCCAGTTTAATGTATAAAAAATGGGAACACCTCAGCACTGGCAGGAGCTCAGCCATGGGATAGAGCGTGCGTCGCCCGGCATTTTCTTGGGGTAAAGTTTTGGTCTTCTGCCAGGACTGAAACGGGCTCCCCAGTCTAAAGGTGAAGGTAGGTGATGATGGGATTTTCGAGTGTATAAAGCTTTGCAATTATATATCAATCACATTTATCCATTACAACTTTGTAACTTTACATTTATCTCATTTACAACTTTGCAATTCCATGTGACTGTGTTGCTATTTTATATTGAATTCTTATTTTTATCTATTAAAACTATATTTTACTGTTGCTCTGTGTGGACCTTCATTTGTTACCTTATTCCTCGAAGGAAAGTGCACATGCCTCTTAATCTGACACTTTTGGGTCAGACTTGATTAATCACAAATTAATCAAAACATCATACTAATACAGGCTCCTACATACCTAACTGAGCTCCTGTCGCGCTACAACCCATCCCGCTCTCTAAGATCCCAAAACTCTGGACTTCTAATAGTTCCGAGAATGAATAAATACACCAAAGAGGAGCACCTAAACTTTGGAATAGCCTTCCCGACACTGTTCGGGGTTCAAACACCGTCTCCCAGTTCAAATCTAGATTAAAAAAAAAAATTTCAGTGAAGCATTCATGTAGTACAGTGAACAGCAGCTACACTAATTATTTTTTTCTGCCTTCCTCCCCTACCCTAACTAGAGTTTATGCCAGCACCAGGAGAATCATCACGTGCCGCCCTCCCGTTCATAACCATTCCAGATGGTGGAGCTGAAAAACGGAGGCCATCCGATGTCCCCATCGCACAACACAAACTACTTTAAAACTACCACAATAACATTAAGGATAATATTAAATGCATCACCTTTTTTAATTTATTTTCTTTTATATTTCTTTTGCTCACTTAGTCTAGTTGTGCAAGCACTGGCGAGCTTGTAGAGATGCAGCAGTATTGCCAGAGGAGATCTGGTTCTTCTGGCTGGGCCTGGTTTCTCTCAAGGTTTTTGTTTCCTTTTGAAGTTTTTTTCCTCGCCACCGTTGGCTGCAGCTCCTCTGCCCTTGTACTGCCCGTCAGGAGGCTGCTGTCATCAGCTTTAATTCTGCACATATTATTATTACTATTATATATACTATCTGTTCGTACCCCATATATGACCGTATAGTCTGCATAATAAATGACTTGACTTGACCAAACCAGAAGAATCTATACACTGCTTCGACAAACACTTCCGGATAATCAATTGCATTGTGATAAAGGTTTATACTGCTTTTAATGTTATGACGCAACAACATTTTTAAAGATGTTACTATTTCACATTTTTACCTTTTTTTCAATCGCAATGGTAATGTGCATTTCATAGTATTATTGCAAATTCATTACGTATTTTATAATTCCTGTTTTCTATCATTTTCTTTTTCAAATGCATTTGCTGAAATTGGTTGCTATTGCTAATTAGTATTAGCAATATACACTCTATAGTAATATAACGAGAAAAATAAAACTTGTAATAATACAATGTATTCTATTTTATATATATTTTTTATATTTCATATTTCTCCCGCTTTTTTGTTTTTCTTTTGACTTCTGGCTGCTTTGCAACAACGCAACATTGTGAAATCTATACTAAATCTATACTCCTATACAAATCATTTAAATTGAATTATTCACTAAGAAATGAAGGGAAGATCAATATATTTTGGATGCCAATGGTCATGATTTTCTCTAGCTCTAGCTGCTGGCTCTGAAATGGAGTTGCTGACAGTTTAAGGTCTAGTTTCCAGGTCAGGCCACTGAATGCTGCGACATGCTGAAGCTGATTTTGTGTTTAAAGATACCATCAGATAACAGCTGAGAGCCAAGGGACACCCCTCACCCCCACCCTTGTGCATTAACCAGCATGCCTGAGCATTTGCATATGCACAGCCAGGGCCTTGTTTCACTAGGGTGGATAAGAAAATCAGAGTGGATGCTTTTTGCAACACAAGGCCGTCACAAGATTTAACAATATGTAACTGACAGTTGTGTGTGTGTGGCCTGTTATGACTGCCTTATAGCTTTTGCATGCACAGGAAGTGCACACTTAGCCAGTTTCTATTCATACCTATGCTATGTGGTTCACAGTAGCCATGTGAAACAAGGAAAAACTAAAGTGTGCTCAGTGTAGGCAAACACAGCCAACCCCATAAGGCATTATCACACACCAGCATGGCAACGGAAAGCCTGTAGGAGGCAATATGATGATAAAGACTGGAACAGTGTAAAACTAGAAACATAACTATACAACAGAATATGACCTTCTGTCTTACATCTCATTTTATGAATATGAAAGGAAGGTATTGGTTCAAAACCCGTCGCACATGGTTACATCTCTAGTTTACTTTTATGTAACAAATGGTGTTTAATGGTCAGACGAGTGATTGAAAAACACGCTGCTTGTCATCTAACCTATGCAGTTAGGATAGAAATCAAGAGAGTAAAGACAAGAGGAAGTCTGTCAAAAGTTTACTGAAAGATTGAGGGTGTGAAACAGACAAAACAGTGGATGATGCGTCTTTTTAATTATTATGTTTTTTACATTTAACTGAAATGTTTAGTGACAAAAAGATTAAAAATGATTATGAAAATGTATTATACAGCACTGATCATAGGGCTGCATGATTTGGAGGAAAAATCCAATTGCGATTGCGAAAACTGAAATTTGCAATTTTAAATGCAATTTACTATTATTTAACAAAAGAGCTACAGGTTTGTTGTGGTGGTTTTAACAGCATCAAAGAAAGACCAAGCATATTCACAAACTATTCTAACATTGTGCAACCACTTAAACATTGTGGCAATTCTTTTTAGTTGTCATGATGCAAACATCGGTCATGACAAATTAAGAAAATATCTACTTTATCTTGAATAAAGTTAAATTAACAAATATAAAGTAAATCTTAAACTTTTTAACTTCACTCTTTTGCAGACACACTTTGTTGTGGAGTTGAATTGCTGCTCCCGCTCATGTTTCCTTAAGGCGTTCTTGGCTCATTCAATAAGCATATGCAGTGTTAAAATGCACCCTACTTGTTAAAATCTTGGGCAAATGCGCAGGAAGCAAACTGTCAAGAACTATGTGAATGCTTGTTACCATGATAGTTCTGATATGTTTGATAGTCCTTAAACAAAATTCATAAAAAAACATTAAATTCATTCCTTTTAAATCATGATTTCGGTTTAAGAATTATGGTGATGATCGTGCAGACCTAACTGATCAACAGTATAATGTACCTTGCACAGATATCTTAAACTACACACTTAGAGGGAGAGGCAGTAAGACAGGAGGAATACAAAGATAGGAGGACATGAGTTAAAGGAGATGATTGACCGGAGGACAGAGAAGGGCAGGAGTTAAAGGAAAGGCAGATGTTAAAGAAAGACAGGAGTTACAGGAGGGGCTGGGATGTTTGGTTTCATAAGGATGAAGCTTGAGCATGATTAAAGGTGTGAGAGTGGAAAGTGTGAGGGAGGAGACAAGGGTGCGAGAGGGCAGTGGGGGTATCTGTAAGCTTTCAGTGGCGGTCAGCCTTCTGTATCAGACCACAACAGACAGGCGCTTTATGTCTTGTTGACAGTTGCTGCTCTGCCACTTCCTGTTGATCTCTCTCCAGCAATGAGAATGACCATCCCAATGATGAGAGAAAAAGCTGTTGTGAAAAGGAGAAATAAAACTCTGCTTTGCAGTTTTATGACCTCAGAGCACTTATGTTTTGTCACGCTGTAATTGCAGGAAGTTTGCGCTAATCAAATGTGGTTTTTAGAGAGAAGGCAAATGTGACGCCCTCTGCCGCAGGGCTGGAAACGCATGCAAACACAAGGCAGGGCTCACAAAATTTCAAAATCCCTGGTAGCCCGTCGGGCAGGCACTCTTCAAATTTTGGTAGCCTGAAATGAATTTAAGTATCCCCGTATAAAATAATAGCGCGATCGCAAATTTAAAGCCAAAAGCGAGCGCGCATTCAAACGCGATTTCAATACCCCACATATTGATAGTGGCTCCCGATGCCCAACATAATACAACATAATTACCCGACCAAATTTGTGAATGAATGCAAAAGCATTGCAATATATTTTTCCTCCTTATAAGATAGACCGACGGGCAGGGCGGAAATACATTTTGGTAGCCCGACTAGATGACACAATAGGACTAGATGACACAATAGCCCCGGGTAGCTAGCGATTTTGCAACCCCTGCAAGGGGTACACACATGCTTGCTTTTTATGCATTTGCTTGCGAGGAGGACATGCGAAACACGCAAACCCACAGCTGCGGTTTACATTGACATTTATGCATTTGGCAGACGCTTTTATCCAAAGCGACTTACATTTACTAGCATCAGAAAGCTACAAGCGGGATGTTTTTAATAAATAAATTTTTGGCTGAACAAATTTTGCAACGAGAAAAGACAAAAAGTGATGCTAAAGCAAAAGAAAGTCGGGACACGCTTTAGAAACAGAGTTTACCTAATTCAAAACAGCACGAGGGTCATTTGTGTTATAATATAGAAAATAACTGTCACGACAATGAAAGCACTATTTTACAGTCTGTCTGTTTCTGTGCATATGTTTCTTATTGTGTGTATACAGCCTGTGTCACAGGTATTTCCTTTTTAATTTAATTACTAATTTTAAAAAACCACAATCTCTTTTATCAGCACTCACCATCGCGTTTTGACCATGACACCCCCTGACTTGCAACGCCCAGAATGCTACGTATGGAAACATTAGGCAGCCCTGTTAACTGCTCTTTAGCACACATTGTTATATAAAAAAGTGAGGAATGCAGCCTCCTGCAATGAAATGTTCAATAAAAAAGACACGATTAAAGCAAACACACATACACACAATACACGCACTCGAAGAGAGCTCACATTATACTCGCGCTTTTTTATTTATCCTCTATGTGAGCCTATTTATGCAATCTTTCTCTGAAGCTCGAAATAAACACGCTTCTCACCTGTAAAGAGATTAAAATCTTATTTCCGTCTAGTAAATGGGAGGGAGATAACGTATATCCATATCATCACTGAGCTCGTGGGTACATTGTTGATGCTCGTCGACGGGGCAGGCTAAGCGGTGCCGGTGAGAGAAGGAGCTTCCTGTTTTCGGTGGGTGAAGTCAACGCGAGGAGTTGTGGTTACATTAATATTAATAAGAATAATATTAATGTACCCGGTGCGACCCGGTCATATTCAAACTGCAATAGCAATTACCCGTTTTATGTTTCATTTCCTCGGCGTTGCGTATTTAGTCTGCCAAAACTCAAAAGGAATTGCAATTCTCTTTACATTTGCGTTACCGATGCCACAAACCAGTCAATAATTGTCAGGGGTGGCACGATACTACGGGGCGTGGTATTATTGGGAAGTGACGTTCCATGAAATGAGCAGCAGGGGCCTATACGGGGAGGCCGCAGCCCTGGAGCAAGGTAGATCTACGGCCTAGGCAGTTTTACGCCCCAGACAGTTTTACGCCCCTGTTGTTCCGGATGCGTCCAGTAGGGGGAGAATGATATACGGCGAAATAACAACATTCAAATCAACGCACGACACTCACGTTAATACACATCCCTTTCATAGATGTTGACTTGTGAACTTAAATAGAAACGTTACATTTACATAACAGATAGATCGTGTAATAAAGCACTAATGACACTTAGATATAGATATGATTTTCACTGTTGGTATTCATACATAGCCCACAAAGGACAACAGAATTGCAATTGAATGTAGGCTAATGTTTTTATGAATTGTAAAATTAATACACAGTTGGATCAAATGAACAATGTAATGTGATTAGCTGTAACCTAGTTACCGTCATATAGAGATTGTGTGATCCCATCAGACACACAGTGATATGTCCCTTTGATAAAATATCTGTTGTATTCACTACTGGTTGTGATACAGCTACAGAACTTTATGAAGACAAAAAGAATTCACCCCTTTCTAAAATTCCAAGGCCATTTTGCCATCTGAGAAGAAAAAGACAACTTTTGTGAACAACAATCTTTTTTATTATTAACACCATTTATTAATGACACTGCGATGACCCTAGGGCTTGCCGATCTTCTTTAATTGCTGTTCTATCCTCCTGTCAAATTGCTCCCTCTCACTGATGAAAACAATGTTGGACAGTTGTAAGGAAAATGGTTAATTGTAAATAATGTAAGGATGTCATGTTTGATAATTTTTCCTTAATATTATCCCTGCAATACCTTATGTCGATGACAGGTCCTGTCAGAAATTTCTCCTCAGCCTCCAGGACAGACAAATTTTCAACAAAAGCAAGGGCACAGATGATGGACTATCAGAGAAAGAATTGAGATTGATCACACCCTGAACAAACCTAAATCTGTCTTTTGTATGTTCATATCCAACATGTACACTAATGTTACTTCAAAATCCATGTGGAGTGTGAAAAGAATAAACGGTTAGAAGAATACCTTATAATCTCACGCAAGCTAAAGACAGAAAACAAAAAAATTATTAAAATAATATTAAAAATTATAAAATTCAATAAGTGAGACAGAGTAAGTAGGACTAAATCAAATATGAGGCAGCTAAACTTTTATGTGGTTAGCTAAAATTGAGCCAGACAAACCATCAACCTGACTGTCAATATTGTCTTTGCATATAAATAAAGATGTCTCTTCACATCGACCTTTGTTTTATAGAAAAATAGTAACTTTAACGAGTATTTAACATACCTCTTCTTCGTCTTCTTGCTTATGGCGGTTGGCAAACAAACTTCTTTTCGTTCCCGTATAGGGTTCTGATGGCTCATTTACTGTGCAGCCCCCTACTGGACGCATCAGGAACAACAGGGGCGTAAAACTGTCTGGGGCGTAAAACTGCCTCGGGCCGTAGATCTGCCTTGCTCCAGGGCAGCACATTCATCCCCCACCAATTGTTTAATATAGTAATTTTACAGCAGCCAGAGATGCTGACTGCAGTTTAATATAAATAAAATAGAAATTATCTGAAATTTAGAAATTGCAATCAGAGGCAGATTATTGCATAGGCTAACTAAGCTGCAGCCTAGGAGCTCACAGTGATCAGGGGGCTCTGTGTAATTGGTTTATATTTTATTTTTTTAAAATTGATCCATAATTATTATCTCAGCAATAGTAATTAACAATGTTTCTGGTGAATTAAAAAAACTAATAAAGATAGAAAATGAGACCGAAAATGCAGAGCCTTTACTTTCGTCAGCAACTACCCAGTCAACTAGTCGACATCAGGTCTGTAGAGTTTACTCTCACATCCAAAGATCCACAGTGCACTTTTGAGAAGCAAGATGCTAGCATGACTTTTAACCCAGGAAGTTTAGCAGTACACTTAGGATGTCACAGTCATAACAAGCCCGAAACAACAGATTATGAAGAACCAAAAAGCCTCACAACATTGACCACAAGTCAAAATGTTCAAAATGATGCTTGTATTTTTATTTGCCATAGAAAAAGATGACATTGTGAGCCAGCAGCCACAAATCTTGCATTGACTTCAAAGTACAGCTATGGTCCAGCACACTGGCGTGAAATAAATGTACAAATGCGGGAATATTGGACTAAAATGGGTTTAGAACCATGCCAAAATAATGAGTTTTGCTGAATCAGATAGACAATACAAACACCAAAAAAGAGATACTTTTCAAAAAGCTGTCTCTCAAAAAACTTGCCAATGATGAATTTGTCTAATAGGAATGACTGTTATACTTTCCCTTAAAAGGTACCATGTTTTGGCTTGCCTGCAAGTTATTTGGTAATAGCAGTCATTCTGGGGGTCAGAACAAATTCAGAACATATGTATTCATTGCTGTAATTGGTTGACTTGAAAAATAAACAGACGATATAAATCATATCTTTAAGAGACTTTTGGCTTTCTTAATAATATTCAGTCCATTTCCCAGCATGAACTGCACATTCGCATAATCTCCAAGAGAAATATGCATGTGATCTGGAAAAAGAATTTGTCAATGAAGTATGCCTCCTGCATGAGAATGAAAAAAATGTCAGTAAGGGCATAACTACTGCGGAAAGATTCACTGTAAGTAAAGCAGCTTTATGACACCTCATTCATATAACCCTGGAACACAGAGGGGGCATTAACTAGTCCATAGGGCATGACTAAATATTCATAGTGGCCAGTAGGTGTCTCGAAGGCAGTCTTCCACTCGTCCCTCTAACATATTTGAATGCGGTTATTTGCACTTCTGAGGTCCAGCTTGGTCCAGCTGTTCCAGTGCTGATCGAACGAGGGGAAGATTTCCCCTTGATGAAGTTGACCAACTCTCAGCTGAAAAGGACCACACAGTATTTAATCTGTCCTTGACCAAGAGGACATACAGTTATTGACTGGACCTTGTACGGGATGTCGTTGAGTCTTTTCTTAAGCTGTAGTTGTTTGCACAAGTCAGCGGAGATTAAGTGGCCAGCCGACCCAAAGTCGAGGAGGGCATGAACTGTAATACAGTGGAGAGAAGTAGTGAGTTCTACAACAGTGCTGAGTGAGTGTAAATTGACTGGGGAAGAGGAAATTACATGGGTAGTGAAGGACAGATGGGACATACCCGTATGACATGTCCTGGATTCCCACAAGACAGACATAGTCTCCTGGTTAGCAGTGAAGTCGTTAAGTGATTTAGTGGCCGGTCTGTCTTGCTGCCACGGCGATTCTGCCCATCGCAGTGCTTGACCTGTTAACAGGTACAAAATGAAAGCGATTTTATCCCTCTCTGTGGGGAATTGGTGTGGTTACATCTACAGGGCGCACTGTAGGACAAAATCATTGCACTCATCTGCCAAACCAGAGTAGTGCGCTGGGTTGACCATGGGACTGGCAGCATAGATCGGTCCTGGTAAGGAAGAGACAGGTGGAGAAGCAGGTGCTAGTGCTTGTGTTGAGAACATGACAAAGTGAATTCACCAGCTCCGGGGACAGGTCCATGCCTGTTTGATTCATGTTGTTGTTATGGTCTGGTCTTTTGTAATGGTAAGTCAGACTCAAGACACAGATGTTTATATAACCAAACAGGCAGGTTGATTGTACAATGATACATTGTATAGATGAATATAGAGTCCTTTAACCAACAGATGATGATATTAATAGATGTTGTTTCTTTTACCAGATTCGGGAGTTTAATGAATGACTGTAGGATGTCAAGGAGCTGGTTTCTGAAGACAATTGCAGGTATGTAGACTGAACTGACGACAGACAACGTGACTGTGACTGTCCTTATAGTGTTTGGTGATGATGATCAGGTACGTGTGATTAGAATTTAGGTGATTGGAATGGTGAATTGGGGCGGAGCCTGGTGTTTCCATGACAATAACGTCATCTAGTATAAATAATTGTAATGGAGTGCAAAGTCTTGTTTTGCATTGCATACATTTCTGAGCATTTATTCCTGTTTGATTTACTGTGTTTGATTCAGACTGTCTATCGCTTATTGCCTGTTTGCTGCCTGCCTTTTGACCTTGGATTACTCTCTCACGTTTATGATTGTTTGCCGCCCCTCTTGACCCTTGCCTGGATATTGTTGTTGTTTTGTGCCCTGCCTATGTTACTACTGTTTACCAGTTACCGACTGTTGCCTGTTTAACCATGTTTTTAATAAAACGCTGCAAATGTATCCTCATGCTTCTGATCCATCATTACAGAAGACTTCGCCAATATACAATCCAGCAGCTATCGCTCAACTCTCTGCTGGGATGTCTGTACAAGCTAATCAACTTGCAATGCACCAACATCAGCTTGCTCGGTTGACGAATCTTACCGAGGAGTTGGTTTGTTCACTGCAGGGATTAAGAACGATAACGTCCGAATCCTCAGTCGTGCCACCATCAAAGTCTGTGTCTCCACCGCCACAAAGTCATGTTGTGGTCATTGGTGTTCAAGCATGACACCCAAAGTCACGCTTGAACACGACACCCAAAGTCACGCACCCAAAGTTGGGTGTCATGGCGTGACACCCAAAGTCATGGGTGTTCAAAGTCTTTGAACACCCAGCAGAGGGTAAAAGCCCCGGTGAGCAGTTGTTCACCCTCGCTGCTCAAACTGAGTGGGTGGAAGATACTCTAAAATTATTGTTCCACAAAGGAAAAGTGGTAAAGGTGCATTACATTTTGAGAGTATACAGTTTTTCATAATCTCTTCCCCTCTTCACCCTATAATCCTAGGTCTACTATGGCTGCACAGGATGGCTACACAATCCTACTATTTCCTGGAGAAATGGCCAAATTACTCAATGGGGGAGTACATGTTTTCAGCATTGCTTAGCCCAAGTCATTCCTTCAAGTAGCCATTCTGAAGTAATCAATGAACAGATTCAGTGTCAATCCGCTTTATACGACCAAATTGGCATATTCGGGGGGTAAAGCGGATTGACACTGAATTTGTTCATTGATTACTTCAGAACAAAGTGTTTAGTGAACGTAAG
The DNA here is from genome assembly GCA_036877575.1 of Botia almorhae. NCBI lineage: Eukaryota > Metazoa > Chordata > Actinopteri > Cypriniformes > Botiidae > Botia > Botia almorhae. The sequence continues at coordinate 25,077 of JAZGTJ010001654.1, read as the reverse complement.
AATTTTTCCTCTTTTGCAACCCGAATCCGATGCCATGAAGTCTTACATTGAGGAAGAATTAAATAAGGGGTTTATTCGACCCCCCACTTCTGCCACTACAGCAAGGTTTTTCTTTGTTAAAAAGAAAGATGGAGGCCTGCACCCTTGCATTGACTACAGAGGTCTAAACGATGTTACTGATGTTACAAATTTCGATTTCAACTTCCATTGATCCCTGCAGCCTTAGAACAATTACTACAAGCGAAATTCTTCACCAAATTAGATCTCTGCAACGCTTATAATTTAAATTGAATTAAAGAAGAGGGACAAATGTAAAACCACAAGCGGCCATTATGAGTATTTGATTATGCCCTTTGGTTTAGCAAATGCCCCAGCAGTTTTCCAGTCATTTATGAATGACATAGATATATATCAGAGATATGCTAGATAAATGGCATTTATCTAGCATATCTAGCATCCATTCTCAAGCATCCCGATCCTGATCTTCCTTTTGTGGTCGAAGTTGATGCCTCTAATACTGGCGTTGGCTCCATTTTGTCTCAGCGTCATGGTAGTTCTCCTAAAATGTTTCCTTGTGCCTTTATCTCCAGGTAATGATCATCCACTGAGCGCAACTACAATGTAGGCAATCATGTAGGCAATTGTGAGCTTCTAGCCATTAAGTTAGCGCTAGAAGAATGGCGGCATTGGTTATAGGAAACTAGTCAACCTTTTACTGTACTCACAGATCATATAAACTTGGAATACCTATGTTCGGCTAAAAGGTTAAACCCTAGACAGGCAAATGGGCCTTGTTTTTCACAAGAGTTTTTTGGTTACTTACCACCCTGGGTTAAGCATGCCAAAGCAGATGCATTATCACGTCAGTCAGAAGAATCCCTCCCACCCAGCCTCCCAGAATGTGCTATCCCTGAGAGACTTCTAGTAGCTCCAGTCCAATGGGATCCAATGGGAAGTTTAACAAAAATATTTTATTGAAGAATTACTGCAGAGCAAAACAGTAACACCATCACATCAGTTGCATGCAAAGAAAATGTGCATCTCTTGCTATCTATCCCTGTCTTTTATTCTCCTTAGACATGTAGCCAATTCATGCTCTGGGGCCCCAATAGCCTTGATTCACTTAGAGACAGCTAGAAACAGTTTTGTGTGTGCGCCAGGAAAAACATTGAAACCTTGAAACTAGCATAGGAATTTAGAGTGATAAAGTTGATGAAGTGAATATATTGTCTGACACACACACTCCCATGCACAGGGGCAGGATGTCTGTCTCCATATAATCTCCCTTTGTTAGAGTTGTTTCCAGGCTAAGCAGATTTTAAAAGAATACAGTATATACAGTATATTATGAATAACATGATTCAATTTCACCTCATTTCCCCCTTTTGAAGATTTCTAATCTTCACCTTAAAATGAAACACTTTAAAATACCATGTTTTTAATTAACCCATGTTAGGAGGATATTGTACTTCCTCCCCCAGAATCCGTAGTTCACCTGGATTCCAGTCACCCATCATCATATCAAGAAAACAGTGATCAAACATTTTTTGAAAACCTTAAAAACATTAAAACTTTTTAAACCTTGGTTTGAGAAATGGATACGTTAAAAACCTTAAAAAACATTTAAAACCTGAAAAACCATATCAATATTTATAAGATATGTAAGTTATAAGTATTATTAAAAACCTTAATTAAAATATATAAGTAAAATTTTCAAAAGCAAGCACCTTTATGTCTTTCTTTGTAATTATTTGTACCAACAGACCTTCTTACTCGTTACGTGTCAGGACTCTTATTTTTAAGTTTTCAGTTTGTGTAGGGTTGTCATTGTTTTCACGCACTTCCTGTTTGTATCATCATCATCTGTTTACTGTTGATTAGCTATACTATTTAAGTTCCTTGGTTCTGTGTTCAGTTGTTGGTTATTGTTGTATGTTCCCTAAATCTTGTTTTACTTTGGATTGCTCTTGTTTCTTGTATTTTTGGATTATCTTCGTGTCACGCTGCTGTTTGCATTTGTCGTTACCCCCATCACTTATATGGTTAGTGTTTTATTGTCTTGTTTATTAAATACCTTTTTGTGATCTAGTTTCTACATCTTGTTCATTTCTGCCCTGCAAACACTACCGCATCGTAACTACTATTTTTACATATATTTCTTGCATGCAACTTGCAGTTTCATAGAATATATGATTATAAATTGTAAATGTAAAAATGCGAGCGGCAATGTGAAGGCACTACCTCAACAATTGGAGTAGGGCAGGCTACTAAACATAGATTTGCCTTATATGTGTATGTGTAAATGCTTTCCACAGTCTTCAGCCCATGTATTTTGTGCACAGTAGCAAGGCCTTGCTGCAGACGAGGTTACTAACACCCCAATTATTGGTCTGAGCAGTGTTATTTCTTGTAGACATCGTTTATAAACAATACTCCTCATCCATCAATGTTTCCATTTCTTCTCCACTTGCGTTGTTTTCATCCACTCTCATAACCATTACTGTTGTCATTCCAGTTTTAATCACTTTTTTGGCCAATCCCCTTATACATGGAATACAACAGCACCCACATAATGCCAACAATGATATTGCAACAGATACAGACATTAAAACCGATGTAATAAAAGTGCTCCATTTCCCAAACCATTTCTCAAACATCTTAGACAGGGCATTATCAATGCCTGAGTTTTTAGCCAGTTCTACAGATAGTGTTTTAACCCATCTAATGCTTTGGATATGCTCCTGTCCGGTGCAGTGTTATCTGGTATAAAAGTACAGCAGGCTGGGCCTACCATAGCACAGAAACCACCCTCCTTCGACGACGTCGTCCGGTGTCATTTTCGACAGCTGGCAGGTGACTTGCGGTCGGGGGTCTGGAAGTGGAACGTGGTGGGCGGTGTGGGCACGAACGCCCACGAACTCCTCTTCCGTCCTGCTTAGCCGGGTGGTTAGGTGCTCCACAATCTGCTGCTGGCGGACGCTTACTTTGGTAAGGCGCTGTAGAACTTCCTCCATCTCTGCTGTGGGGAAAGGCGCGCCGCTCTCCGCTGTAATAGACAGAAAAAATGTTTGTTGCCAGGGCGATGCTGATCATCCGTGGGACGCTCGTCACAATAGATAGATAATTTAATATATTAGGTTAACATCATAAATAGTATTATGAAAAAGTATTATACATGCTTTATATAAACCAATAATATAAACTTTGTCATATACGCCCACGTGAATTTTAACCAAAATATTATTGTTGGAAACACATTTGGTAACCTGTAATTACCATATATAACCATCGGTGCTCTTGTGACTAGTCAGCTTCATTTCTTTTCCGTAAACGCGGCAGGTTGGTGCTCCACAAAGCAGTCTCTTCCTGATGAACCATTTTATCAAACTTTTCTGATGAGATCCTCTTCTGCAGCGATGTAAAACGTTATGTATTTGGTACTGAGTGAACAGAGTTCGGAGTTAAAATATGCTGCTTGATTGCAGACAGGTGTACCAAACAGGAAGTAATCAGCCCCAGATATGAGGCCCATGGGAATTGTAGTCTGAATCTGTGTTAGTACTCTGGGGAAGGCTCCCTCTGGTGGCGCCTCTTCTGTAACACATGACATAGATCAAGCTTCTGATACAATCACTTTGCCTTAGTAACATAGTGTTTTTTGTTTAACAGGTTTTGTTTTCCATTGTTAGTCTTTAGCGGCATGGTCTAATTCCTGCTTATGAATCAACCCCAAGCTAACTGCTTATCTGTATTAGAATTGTTTTGTATTTAGAACACTGCTGAGATTACTTACATGCCCTTCGACCCCAGGCTACCAAATAGATCAAGAGTCAAAACCAAATGACCCTTTGAAACCTGCTGCTCTTCACAAAGCTACACTTAATTACTTAATCCAGGTGAAGTGCTTTACATCTGTTACGGTGAGAGGGGCTGAACGGTTGTGGAAAATGGGGTGTTGGACTTTTCTCTAGTCCTGCATGTTCAAAAATCGGACAGAGGCGGAATTGAAAGTTCAATCTCAAATGGATAAAGCATACAGAGCTCTGGCTGCAGAACTAAACCCTATACACAATGAGTCTTATGTATGGGCACTCCACACTGCTCCCGAAAACCTTGCAGCCTCAATTTATCGACGTTCCCTCCTCTTCCCTTTCCCAGATAAATCCTCCAATCAGCAGTGACCTCTCATCTGTAACTCAGCAGATCTGACTCCAACAGGTTTCTGACTCCAACCAGCAGTTCTGTTCAAAAGAAAAAACACAAAGAAAAACACCTCCTCCCTCTGCTTCAGGTTGTCCTTGTACTTCTCCAGTTACTGACAGAGAGTCAATTGTCCTCCCTTTTACACAGCTGCATCTTAAGATAGGAACTTGTGGTCAAGCTAGTCTCACTCCCAACATAAACCGTTAAAAATAAAAGACGACAACAGGTGCAGACAGCAGTAGCAAAACCAAAAGACAAAACACGATGAAGAACATACAATACAAAAGTCCAGAGCTGAGGCATCCAAAATGTGAATCCAAAGAGTAATCCAAAGGCAAGAGCATCAATCCAAAAAACAGGTAATCACAAGAGAACTTAGAACTAGAGACAACGAGAGAACTACAAACCCACCGACTTACATTCAGAATAACCCCCACCATCAGCGTTTATCTGGGCAAATCTAACAGGAAGGCTAAAAATTAAAAAGAGATTTTTATGTATTTATAGAAGGATCATCATCATTTACATTAAGGTATTTGGCAGACACTTTTATCCAAAGCGACTTACATTGCATTATACTACACATTGATCACTATACATTGAGTATGTGCAATCCCTGGGATCGAACCCATGACCTTGGCATTGTTAACACCATGCTCTAACCACTGAGCTACAGGAAAGCTCATCATACACATATAAACGCTTTTTCACTATAGCATATTTAAAAAAAAAATCAAAATCCAATATAAAACAGCATTTCTAACAGGATATCTAACAATAAATTACATTTTTTATAAATCCCTATATGATAGTGGTTAAAAAAATAAAAAGACCAATTTCATAGATTTTTTCAATTTTATACTGATATTGACAATAGACGTGATATTAATAAACATGACTATTGATACCATGTTAATAGTACACATATAATAATAATGTAAATAATTCAGTGCCGGTATCTGGGTGACACTCCAACATAGCAGTAGGTGATGCTTTTTGCATTAAGAGCTACAATGGTTACAAACTCGCTTTCTGCCTCCCTACACTTGTGTTTTAAATGTGATTCATTCGCAAAAATAGAGAAACATTACGTAAACTAAATTAAAGATGAACTGATAGCATTATTGTTTTCTTTTTTTAATAGATTCCACAATCAACAGATACCACTACAGTGATTTTTTTGGCCATGATGTACAGGACTTTCTGGATTACGTCTATGACTCTCCACTCGAGGACCTTACCATTATGGACATATTCTGGTATGGGCTGGACTATTTTTACCACTTCCTTGTACCACATCCAAATCGCACATGGGCTGTAAGGGATTACGTTAACTTCGCTCTAGGGTTGGTTGGCTCAGAGCTCATGGTTGACGAAGCGGATTGTAGCCCCAGGTCTTCAGATGTGGTCGTTAGCAACCTGGAACTTTCTCGTTATACTCATCTTCGATGTCGCTGGAGCCTGTCAGCCCCTCTGCTCACCCTTAGTTCACCAGTGGTGTCGTGGGCTCGCCGCTGGTCTGCCCGACATCAGCCACATCTGCTCTGAGGATGGAAGATCCCTCAGCTCTGCTTCCTGCCTCCAGCGCCCAGATTCCTACTCGGCCCTACAACCTCCGCCCTGGCTCTGCCCTGGCTCCTCAAGGCTCTGCCCTGGCAGAGTGGTGCCTTCTACGGCATGAGGACACACCTTCTGGGAGGGGGACATTATGTTACATGCACATGCATGCAGACTTTTATTGTGAAGTTTTCTGTTTGGTTCCGGGTTTTCTTTTTTTTACACTTCCTGTTTGATAATCACTATCACCTATAACATGCTAATTAGTATCACTATTTAAATTCCCTGTCTGGATGTTAAGTTGGTCGGTGATTGTTTGGATTTTGTTGTGGTTTCTAGTTCCCTGTCTTTGGATTTTCTCATTGAGCTACGCTGTTGTGCATCTGTTGTTGACATTGCTACAATTTAAACGTTTGTATGTTTTCTTTATTAATCTCCTTTGTTCATTTTCCCGTGTTTTCGCTCCTTGGTCTCAGTCACCCTGTCGTCACAAAAGCTAACCGTAACACATACATTTGGTGTCACACTAACAAATGTAAGGGTTTTTCTTATCTGTCATGTACATGTAGTTGGTGTTCTGTTGTGATTTTCAAGGCACAGACACTCTACTGCCTGGTTGTTTCTCTATAATGAGATTAGCACTGAATCTGGTTAGATCTCCATGGTGAAATTAGCTAGAGACACGGCATAAGATCATCCTTTAATGTAATTACTAAAGGCAGATTAAATCTCTGATTCTCTGCCATTCAATTATTCAAACACACACACGCATGTTGACAAATGTGGTTTATGAGGATTATCTCCATAGAGATAATGGTTTTTATACTGTACAAACAGTATATTCTATCCCCTAACCCCACCCCTAAACCTAACCTTCACACACACACACATTGTTTGCAGTTCACAGGGAAAAAAAATTTCATTGTGAGTGAATGTTGATTTGGGTTTTTTTGTTTATTTTTCTGTTTATTTTGATAATAGTCCTAGTTGACTTTATTGTGAGTGAATGTTGATTGTTTCGTTTATTTTTTTATTCATCTTTTGTATTTTTTTCATGTGCATGTCAAAAGAACTTAGCAAATTCTGTTTCTGCTATAGGAACTGAGGCCCCGGGGCAGGTTGCTAGCAGTTTTCTGAGGTGGTGGTGGGTTTCCTGTCACTTGCTGTGTCCAGCTGTGATGACACTGTGTGGAGTGTATGGTGAGACTTGCATTGTGAGGTTTATGTACCACTGTGTGAAGTGTATTGTAAGACTGATGCACCTGGTAGGACAACTTATGATTCTTTAGGTGCTTCATACCTGATCCCTGGTTACCTGTTCTTGGTGACCCTGGTATCCTCAAGTGTCGCATGTGATCTGCAGAAAGATTTTGTGTCGTGTTTTTATTGCTGAGTGATTTAATAAAGTTTTGTATTTTTGATATCCACGTCTTTGAGCCGTTTATCACACGATTAAACCTGCGTGCTTTCCTGTTTGTGAAAGTACTGTTCCCTAGTAATAGGGTGGCGTAGTCTGCTACATTGAAATTGGGAGAAAGCTTCTCCCGGGGCCGTCGTCGCTACAATCTGCCGTAGTCGGCAGGGTGTGTGTGTTTGGACTAAGACGTGGATAGTAGATTTGTTTATGTGTTGTGTGGGTGGTTTGTGTGTTCTGTTTTTTTTGTAGTGTGGAGGACAAGACAGCAGTGTTTGGCGCGGCGGTGGGAACTAGTACCAATTCTTCACCCATTTCAGTGGTAAGGTAATTTTGGTTGTATTATAATGGAAGAATAATTACAAGAGCTGAGGGATCTTGTTATGCAGCTAAGGGCTGATAACGAGAGATTGTGTCAAGGGTGTGGTCAGACTTCCCCATCCAGTCCAATTCCGGGCCCCTCTGAGGAAACTGTTAGATTTGCAGCAGCTTCCCCAGTGGTCACCGGTGATACTCCAAGGGAGAGATTTGTGTTTATTCCAAGAGATCGTAAGTGCCCAACATTTAATGGCAGGTCAGGAGTTGGAGTAGAGGAATGGATAGAGGAAGCACAAGCTTGTATAGTCTTTGCCACCTCTGTGGTAAAACAAGCATTTTTCCTTTTCGACCATCTTGGTGGAGAAGCACGGGAAGAGATTCGCTATCGTCCTATAGCTGAGCGTAATGACCCAGACACAATTTTTCAGATTTTGCGAGAATTATTTGGGTGTTCCCAGTCGTATGTTGCCCTACAAGAAGCTTTTTTCTCCAGGAGGCAGCAGGAAGAGGAGACCTTGTTGGAGTTTTCTCTAGCACTGCTAGCCCTCCTGGAGAAGGTTAGACAGAAGTCACCAAGGGCAATGCCCAATGCTGAAACTTTGTTGAGGGATCATCCGATGGGAGCAGGAAGGGATACGGTTACCTGAGAATTTGCTGGCCTTCCCTGCTTTGGTAAGGGTTATTAATGGCACTGTTTATGTGCCGGTGGTTAATGTGGGCACTTCTGATGTCCTGCTGTTCCCACGTAGGGTGTTAGGCACTCTGGTCAAAGTGTATGTGGTTAGTACTCTAACGGGAGTGATTGAATTTAAATCTGATACGGTAAGTGCTAGTGTTCAAGCTGTTCAATCAGCTGGTTGTGCAGTGGCTGAACAGATTAGAGCAGTGGATTTAACTGCCTTATCAGAAGCCGAGTAGGGTGAGGTTAGAGCTTTGCTCATGAAGTTCCGCAGTGTGTTTGCTGAGGGGGATGGTGATTTGGGATGCACAAGCCTTATTTCCCACACAATCCCACTGCTAGACGATATTCCCGTGCGGCAGCGACATCGCCGCATCCCTCCATCTGAGTATGAGGTACTAAGGGCCCATATCAGCCAATTGTTAGAGTCCCAGGTGATCAGGGAAAGTTGTAGCCCGTATGCTTCTCCGATTGTACTGGTTAAAAAGAAGGATGGTAGTTTACGCCTGTGTGTGGACTACTGCCAGTTGAATGCAAAAACCAGACGGGATGCGTTTCCGTTGCCCCGGATTGAGGAGTTGCTGGACGCATTGACGGGGGGCTGTTGGTTTTCTACCCTAGATTTGGCAAGGGGGTACAACCAGGTCCCTGTCATAGAGGGAGACAAGTCCAAGACTGCATTTTGCACCCCATTTGGGTTATTTAAATTTAACCGTATGCCGTTTGGGTTGTGCAATGCCCCCTCTACTTTCCAGCGACTCATGGAGCGTTTATTTGGGGATCAACAGTGTCAGTCTTTATTATTATATTTGGATGATATTGTGGTATTTTCCACTTTGGTGGCCCAGCATCTGGAGAGGTTGGAGGTTGTTTTAGGTCGTCTTGAACGGGAAGGATTGAAGGCCAAGTTGCAGAAGTGTTCCTTCCTCCAGCAAGAGGTGAAGTATTTGGGCCATGTTATTTCTTCGGCGGGTGTAGCGACGGACTTATGTAAGATCGATGCGGTTACTCAGTGGCCCTGTCCCTCCAATGTTACGGAACTGCGATCCTTTTTGAGTTTCGCCAGTTATTACTGGCGGTTTGTATAGGGATTTGCAAAGTTGGCTGCCCCTCTGCATAAGCTGGTAGGAGAGTTTGCAGCGGTGAAGGGCAGGAAGGCGGATAGGAGTTTTGGTGATTCCTGGGATGT
>JAZGTJ010001653.1:0-52325 GCA_036877575.1 Botia almorhae | reverse complement strand
GGGGGGGGCAGTTGTGGCCAACTGGTTTGTCAGTCAGGCTTGTAATCAGAAAGTTGCTGGTTCAATTCCAGTCTTGGCAGGTAGCAACTGAAGTGCCCTACTTGAATATTTACCAATATTCAAGTAGTTGTTGATAGATTCTGCTTTGTTTTACTGTTGAATTGCTAGAGCAAGGCACCTAACCCCTGATTGATCCCCAGGTGTGGCAGTGGTGCTGCTCCGGGGCTGTGTGTGTTCTGCAAGTTTGCAAGCTTTGCAGCGCGTCTTCACCACTTGCAGCGCGTCTTCACCACTTGCAGCGCGTCTTCACCACTTGCAGCGTGCTTCAGTACTCACTGATATGGGTTAAATGCATAATAAATATGACAAAGTTAATATGACAAACGCGAGGGGGGGGAGCTCAGAGGGGAGCGTCTGCATATTACGTTAAAGAGAAAACCAATTTTCATTCAAGCAAATCGATGTAAACTACACATTCGAGTTAATCGATTTATCGCCCAGCCCTAGTAGCAATTTAGGAGAGCAATTTTGGCACTGAGAATCAAACCTGCGACCTTCGGGTTATAAAATTTACTCTGTAACCATTAGGTTAGAGACTCCAAATGATCAGCCCAAATTATTAGGCCATTTAGAAAGTCACAAAAAGATTCACACAGATTAAACTCTGGTTTAAGATGGATTCATGTTCTTCCAGGCTGGTTAATGGAACAGCATAAAGCATACTTTTACAGTCAAATGAGTTCAGATGTTATGAGTTGTGTTAAAAGATTAGTGCTGTTACGGTAGAATTGAACTGATTTAAGAGAAATGTCTGATTCATTTAGTAAAATGAATTACAAATTAAGTTATCAGCCTTACTGGAAAGTGAGTGCTGAGGCCCTATTTCTGGCCTTCCTATAATTCTGTATGTTTAGAGAAGTGTTTTGGTTCTTTATAATTAAGCAGACAGTACATTTGCTGTTAATCAGGATGAACATAAACTGATATTGACAGAGCCTTACACAAATGTGTTTCATTTGCTAACTCTGGGCGCGTCTCTACTGGCCTCACCGATTTGAATAATGCAGTAACTTTTCTGAGACGTAGAAAGTGTAAGGGCTCACACCAGATCAGAGTTTACACCAGATGTCATTTGGGACCGCTTTTGTTCAGATTGATGTTGTGACTAGTGTACAATCAGTTTAATTCAGTGTGTCATTGCATGTTGTTGTCAGTCAAAGCTAGGAAGTGCTGTGAAGTCTTGTCATGGTCATGTCATGTTCATGCTCTTCTCAATTTTTTTAACACTTAAAAAGCAAGATGGTGGTTTGAGTGTCTGCATAATCAAAAAATCTGATGTTTTGAGCTCTGTTTACACATTTACTGCTGTCCACTCTTGATTGGATAAATTAATTGAAATTGAATAGTTAGATGTGATGCCTACAGTTAAAGATGGAAAGCTCTTTATTAATTGAGCTGTTATCTTCCTCTGTCTCATTCTCTCTCTTTCTCTCTCTTTGTTTTGTATCTTGTTACATCTGTCACTGCCTGGTGGAATCTGATAATCTCTTAATCACTTTCTTCATTCATTGATCTGTGAAACAACATGGTTTGAATGCTGTCCAAAGTAGCAGTAAGTATGCATGCAGTCAACACATACACACAATAATTACAGCACCTTAACAATTGGTGTACAGGACCCTTAAATCTGAGTATTTGTTGGTTGAACAGATATTTCTGTATCATTTGTTTTCTGATATTAGTGGAGTGGAGTGGAAGCAAGCATCACTTACCATTGCTTATACTTAGGATTAGGAATTTGTTCAAATTCCTGACCCAAAATAATAAACTTTGGCACATAACTCACCCTGCACCATTTATGCTATAGCCATGTAGCTGGTACTTTTCTGTAAAAGTATTGATTGAAATTGAAATTGGTTGATTATGATATGATTGAATTGAGTTATATGATTTTCACCCAGCGTGTAAAAACTGGTGTAAAAACATACCATAGCATTAAAAGAGGGACAAGAATATCATAAAATGGAATGTTATAGAGACTAGTCATAACCACACAGAACAGCCTTACAATCACACAGCAGTGCCCTGGCAACCAACCACAACACCATACCTAGATGACCCATTGTCAAGGACAAACACCTTGTACATTTGCTTTAAAAAACATAATTAAACATAGTTTTCTTTCTGTCAATGTTAAAATAATGTATGCAGTAAAAGCACAAAAAATTTGTTTTAGTATAAATAAATTACTGTGGATTAGTTTAGGAATCTAGCCATTTTTGTACTGCACCAAAGATATCTTTCAGCACAACTGCTAAATGTGCTGGCTGCTAATCCATTGTGTGTTTGATTTTGGTCTACAGCAACAGAAGAACCTTGAGGGGTACGTGGGATTCGCAAACCTCCCCAACCAAGTGTACAGAAAGTCTGTGAAGAGGGGCTTTGAGTTCACACTTATGGTTGTTGGTGAGTAACATTTGTCTTAATTACCATTTCTGTCGCTTAAAGATGATATAAAAAGTTTTTCAGCTTCAGAATTACAGGGTCCAAAATAGGGGGCTTGTGATCCAGAATGCAGTGTTATGTGGGTTATACCCACTCATGTGTCTAGTGGTATACAGTTTCACATGAGGAGCTTCATGCCAGACGTTGGCAGCTGTGCTCTGAAATGCATTAGTGATGGATTTCACAGAGCAGAACAGAAAGGGAGAGCAGGGTTTGAACAAAGTCATTTAAAACAAATGTGCTTTCCATTCTCAGATGGAGCTGGGGTTTTCCCCCCTCCTGTGGAATGTGTGTGTGATGCTAGTCTAGTGGGTGAGAAGTTTCCTGTAACCTCATTCATTCGGTCTGGCCTAAAGACTCGCATCTACCTTCATGTTTACGTCTGTGGTTTCCAAACACAACACGACCTGAAACGACTACTAATGCCCACCCAAGGTCACCCCATGTCCTGCAGAGGCAATCTAGAGCAGACGCTGTAGTGGAAAGGCCTGGAATGTCAGCTTTCCAGAATTCCTTCTCCACAGGGTTTGGGAGGAGTGTTGGTGCAGTTACACCCTGGAGTTCCCACCCCCGGCTGCCTGCTGGGCAGGAAACAGGCTTTTAGATCACAATTTACTGTACAGCATGTAATTAGAATTGCAGAGTAATTGAAGAAGTGCAGCTGCTGTCAAACCTATCCAACAGAATCTCTCTCTTTCTCTCTCTCTGTCTTATTTGGACCTTTTGGCTGTTAGAAGTTAAGTTCACACTACCCCATCATGTGGATACCAACTCCAGCATCCAGCTGTGCTGTTTTGTTGGATTGGTTTAGTGTTTGTTCTAACACACCGGAAAAGTTTGACCAGCATATGTAGAATCTTGTAATGTTTAAGAAGTGATTTGTGACTAAAGAAATGTAGTCTGCAGTGCAACTTGCCATAGTGAAGTAGAATAACTAGGGCTGTCAGTTAATGTATTCCATTCCCTAAGGAAAATTGGTAAGGATAGACACTTGGAACACAGGTACTGTCATTTGACTTGCTAGTGTACTCCCTAATATTATAAAGATAAAAACGTTTAGCATATATACACATTTAAAATGCAACCTTTCTCTTAAAATTTACAGTCTATGTGAAAATTAACCAAAAATAGTGATAATACTGATGACTCATGCTGGTCACAGAATGAGATTTCTGTTTAGTGGAAAATGCTTTCTAGAGTTCCCCAACAAGAAGCCAAGCATGATTCATCAGCTGTGATATAGCTAAAGCCTGCTGGCTATTGAAAGAAAAGTGTTTGAAAGGGGGTGTAGGTGTGTCCTTTTATATATCCCACCCAAATGTCCTGTTTCAATAGGAAATACATCAGCACAGGAAAGAAAACTGACTGGGTTTTTTTTACCATATAACCATAGGAATCCATGCAGTTTAGTGCTAGTTGAAGAGACACTTTCCAGTGTTCTCCATGTCATTGGATATGTTAGCACACTATTCGCTCTTCTTCCCAGAGCATATGTGACCTTTTCCAGCCTCCCAGCTCCCCACATCCCCCCCACATCCAGTTTCTTTGGAATTAGCCCCCTGCTTTACAAAGCTGTGGGATATTTCCTTTAAAGGAAGAGAGCTACACTCTCACTGATCTGCTGCTGTGCTTTGTGCTGAGTTGGGCTGCCAACAGTGACTCTTACCTCAGTCTACTATTTCTTAACAGCGTTTAATGCCTCTGCCTTCAATTGCTGTGTTATGTGATGACTGGAATTGGGAAATACAGGAGGTTGGACCTGACAAGATTCAACACTACAAACAGTGTGTGTTTCGTAATATACAGAGATGGGGCAAGACACAGATACCATGGTTTGCGTTTTTTGGCAGCTTACAGGAAAGCCATGATCTATCATTAGTGTAGAAACTGTGTAATTAGCTGTACTGTGCAATTAGTAAACCAAACTCACCTTTATGTGATTGCAAACCTGTATAACTTCATCTTCTGTGGAGCACAAAAGGAGACATTTATCAGAACGTCCCAGCTACCCATATCCATACCATGAAAAGAAGACAGTGACCAAGGGTTGTCAATTTCCAGAACTGCCTAAAAAAAGCTACACAGATTCATGATACTCCATATGACTTCTGACATGCTCTATATTTAATTTTCAGTCATGTGATAGCTTTGTGTGAAGAACAGATCAACGTTTATATTAGCTAAAAAGCTTTCCTTTCCCCAAACTCTTAATTATCATTCTCAGTTTGTGCATATTTAAGGCAGGTTTAACATTAGTGACGAGCATCCATCTCTATTCACTTTGTTTTTAAAACAGGTGCACAAACATTGTGTGAACCCCATTGTTGTTTCATGAAAGTTAGACTGGTTTGGAACAACATAAGGGTGAATAAAACAATGGCATTTGTGAACTAACCTATTTTTTAATTTAGACTAAGTTAGTCCTCGGACAGCTGCCAGTTACAATGTTGTAAAAACTGCATTTTATCTAGCTGTGAAATTCATTCTCTTTTGGTAGACCTGTATTTAGGACCATGTATTTTTATAGCAGTAACTTGACCAACATGGTCGTTTTCACGGTTACGCAGCAGATGTGCAACCCGCTCCTCCACTCGCTGTTTGCTTTTATTCTTTCCCTAATTCAGAATGACATTTAGGGAAGACTATATTTCAGTCTGTGTTTTCACAAGACCCCAGGCCTGTTCTCAAAGATCACAAGTAAATCCTGTTTCCTCTCATTCAGCTCAAAGAAAGCAATTGGTCTTGTATCTCTTCAGGCTTTGAGTGGAAGATGTTTCTGTTGTGATGGTGAGGTCAGCAATGCTCTGCCCTTATTATAAATATTTAGATCTGAAAGAGTCGTCTTTGTTCAAAGGTTCCTTCCCAGCTTTTAGTGGCAAGTGAAAGGTTTTTTTTTTTTTACTGACTGTGTAAGTGGCATTGGGTTGGACATTTGTTAAAGGTCAAGAGAACAACCCAGCTTTGCTATGTGCCAGCATGCTGCTAGCTTCCCTCACACTGTTGTCTTTGTTTCAGGGCTTACAGGAACCACGTTGCCATGCATCCAGTTGATGGATCGCTCTCGGACGCTTGGAGAAATTGTTTAGTGGGAAAAATATTTGGTTGGGGATAGTTGGCGGAGACTTGCATTGTGGGGGAGCTCTGGAAGTGTGTGTAAATTAAATTACAACAACAGCGTTAGGTTTTAAAAATGCATTCTAGTAGATTAAGCCTTTTTTTTATTATGAGGAAGTGGTGCTTGCCTGTGCAAAACATGTTGCTAGCTAGTTGTGTGTGGTTTCCAGGGCATTGCTGTGTGGTTGCCAGGGTGTTCTGGTTGGTTGCTAGGTGGTTGATTGCTGACTAGAGTAAAAAGAGCATAACCAAAAACTGTGAAATTCTGGTCTTTAGATATCATTGTTCACTCTTACTGATTCTCCTCTTGAACTATACCTAATCATATTGAGTCTGGATTTCAGACTGTTTAGATTTCTCTATCTGTCCAGCTAAATAGTTGTATTCTCCAGTGACTCATGGAATTCCACAAAGTTCAGATACAGTGTACAATTCCCAGACACACAGGCACAGAGTGACCCCATATAAGTTCATCAAAGCTGTTTGCATTATGCCACTCCTCCAGACTGTTTTTTTGTTATGAAAAGTTAAAAAAACTTAAATATTTCGAGGCATAAAAAGAGTTTGGTAACTGCTAAATGGTTAGAAATCAGCCAAAACATGTTAAAATAGTGTTAAAATCTGAAAGCTGTCAAATTAGCCAGAATATTAAATATTCTGTAAATATTAAAGAATATTAAAGAATTCTGTAGATAAAGAATTAATACAGATTCAGACATAATCTGTGTAGTTTTTGGGGACAGCCTGTAAAATTGTTTGGAATAAATTAAGCATGATAAATCATGTCAAACAGCACAGAGTATTTAACCTTTTCACAGCAGTATTCGTTAGCTAAAATATTTTTTAATAAATGTACATGCAAGGTGCGGGGGAATGTGTGAAGGGAATTCTGCAAATCCCCTGTGGACCTAATCTTAAATCAGCGACAGAACTGAAGTTATGCAAATTGTGAAGTCTTCTGATGTAATCTCTCCATCTCTGTCCTGCAGGGGAATCAGGTTTGGGAAAGTCAACGCTCATCAACTCCCTGTTTCTGACGGACTTGTATTCTCCAGAGTATCCTGGACCTTCTCACAGAATCAAGAAAACTGTTCAGGTAAGATCAGCTTCACATATGGATTCTTTCCTTGCTGTTAATGCACGGCTGGTTCACATATGCTTCATATGAATTTCTTGCCAAGTCAGCAGGATTCCAGTATTGGACTGAAAACACACAATTACTTTGAAGACCAGTTGGGCTCAATTTTCTAAAGAGAGGCCTGCTGTTGAATGCCAAACGTCTTTCTGGATTGACTGGTGCTGTCAGTCACTGTCAGGTGTGGCCCAGCATCCCTCCTCAGGCTTTTATGGCATGTTGTTTGTCCACTACCATAAAGTAATGGTTGTAGTGGTGGGCTGTCACACAAGCTGCATGTCCTGTGTAGGGTTCTCTTGATACAGTGTGCAGTACATCTGTTCAATGTACACCTGTTTAATTGAACATTAGTGTACTTATGCATGCATGTACAGTAATGGTAAAAAGTTTGGAAACACTCATTCATTATTATTTTTTTTACATTTTAGAATAAACTCTTTAAAGCTATGAAACAAGACAAATATAACAGTGGGAATTATTAAAATTAATTTAAAATAAATTTAACTAGGTTATATTGTAAAATATATATTTCACCCTTTGCCTAGAATTGATGAAAATGTTTTCTTGGCATTTTATCACCCAGTTTTTTGTGGAATTTTTTTAAAGAGCTTTGAAGTTCCCCTGTATCCTATGCTCTTATTGGCTGCTTTTTTTGGTCCAAATTTTTCATTTCTAAAGATTTTTTGTTTCCTCTTATCAGCCAATAGAAGTACTCTCAGATTTGTCCTAAAATGATATGATTGAATAATGGAATGTGATGTCCATGCTGTGATAAAAATCCCATAAAGTCTCTGCTGTCCGATTCAACAGATCCTATCTGGTCTCTGTTCTATCCTGCACAATAACAATGCACTTGTGTCTGGTTGTCTCAGAGACTTCTGGGTAGTGAGTCAGAAATTTTTTATAATGTGAATTGTGATTGAGGAGGAGGAAGAGAGATATTCATCACTGATGTGTCAGATTGCATTTGTGGCGCTTGTAAAACTGAAAAGCAAAGAATTATGTGTGGGAGTTGTCAGAGTGGGTCTGTGCATGGACAGCGTTGGAGTTTGTGTGTGTTTGATATAGAGATTGGCACACGCCAACCACCCACTTAGTGGTCTGGCACCAGTATCCTGACCTGTGTGTGCGTGCTCATTCAGGAGTGATCATTGCCACTAATTATGTTGTTTATGCGAGTCATTTAAAGTGTTGGCAGCCCTCTTACAAGGATGTGTGTGATTTGACATTATCTGAATACAATATGGCAGGCTTAAGCTGTTGTGGGTATGTGTCTTTTAATCTGTCAGTACAACAATTTGTCAGCCTGTATTAAAAGTAAAGCGGTATGTCAATACTGCTAAGTTCATATCACATTTTTGGAGCCACAGTTAAGTTCAGTACTGGTTCAGTTCTGTTTGTTGTGGGGAGAGGGTTCGTGGCATGGCACCAGCAATGCTAAAGAACACTAGATTCACTTTTAACATAATAATAATAACTTGAGCATACAGGGAAATTCTCTCATTAGAAGCACATATAGGGGGGAATGATGAATTTTGGGTGCCGGGCTTGTAGGAGTCGTTAAAAATACTTTTTTTTTACTGTGCTTTTTTATTGCACAGTTTAACAAAGAACAGTGCCACACAAACCCTTCAGAAACCACCCATAGGCCTGTGTCATACTATACATTAATCTACTATACACACTTTCCCAGCAGTTTGCTGCAAACATATTGATTTATAGGTATAGTTGTTTTTGAAATATATTTGCCGAAATATGCTATTCATAACTGCAGTTAGTTAAACTTACTTTATCAATAGCCATGTCAATGCTAACCATAGTTGTGTTTAATATGGGCATTATAAAGTTGTGGAAATGCACTGAAGATATCAAAATACTAAGTCCTGATAGAGAGAACCTTGTTTGTAAATTGTCATTTAATCTGAGATATATCATATATACAGCATATTAAAGACAGACAGTATGTATGAAGTATGAATATATGCATAAATGTAAAAAATGAGCTATAAGGTGGTGATCATGAAGTCTTATGAAAAGTGTTGCTGTATGGGGTTAATGAATGAAGTTAAGTTAGATTAGTTAGTTAATAAAGTGCTTCACTTCATTGATTTTAAAAGCAACTTATCTTTTTGTCTCGCTTAGTGCAGACAACTATTGGCAGCTTTACATAAGTGATCTGTGTTCATAAATAACCAAGAACATGCTTCTTTACACGCAGATGGCAGCACATGTGAACAGAGAGAGAGAGAGAAAGAGAGAGACAGACAGAAACCACTGATTATAAAATTACAGACTGAAAGAAAAAGGTTTTTATTTGTTGATCTGTGTGGTTTAATTCACGTTTATAAATTTTCAAGGGATTTCTTGGATTATTAGCGCAAAACTTGTAAGAAAGAAAAAAGTGTGCAATACCCACAATCCTGCACTGAATTTCAGTGCCCTGGTGTATAATTTTTAGAAAAAATACAGCTGTTATTAGTGTACTAATTAGTGTACTAGTTAGTGTACTAATTACTATTTGATCAAGGAAGAAAACTTTTTGTGACAAGGTAAGGGTCAACCTCAATAATGAGTCAGGTCTGGGGAGGGGCCTATGAGAGTACCGCGGTACGTACTGTGGGTGGTGTATCAAGGTTCTTTGGTTTTGAATATCATTACACCCCTTACACCAGATGGTTAAAATAAATAGCAACATTTAAATTGTTTAATGTAGTTAGTTCTACAGAAAGCTCTGATATAATTTGTTTACAAATGACACTTTTAAAATGTTTTGTTTATCTAATGGAAAGACATGCATATATCTGGATTGGGTTATGTGTTAAAATACTTTGAGGATACTGTGTAAGTTTGAAATACCCTGGTTGCAAAGCTATGTGAGATTTGCTGCATTGTGTGTGTGTGTGTGTGTGTGTGTGTGTTTGTGTGTGTTTGTGTGTGTGTGTGTGTGTGTGTGTGTGTGTACGTACATGCCCACAATGGTGTGATATGAGTGTGTTGATAGCTGAGGATTTGGCAGAGCAGCTTCATACCTGCAGAAATGTGAACCAACCGCAGTATTTATTCCCTCTGTGATTTTGGATTCCAGGGTTGCACCAGTTATTCTTACAGCCTTACTTAAATTGGGACCCAAGTTTACACTAGGGGCTTAATAACTAGTTAGTTAGTTTTACTAGTTTACTAGTTAGTTTTAACCAACTCTGTATATAATTTTATTTCACCATTTGTGGCTGATTGTATTGCTCCTGGTCAGGGGTTTCTAAATTTGTAGTTTATACACTGGGTTATGTTTAACCTTGGATTAATTACATAAATCTTAAATACCTGCAAAAAGTGCAACTTGGTGGCCAGACTCAGTGACGCTAAAGGCCAATGTCATCATCTTGTCATGAGTCTTTATTATCTGCTCTGCTTCAGTGAAGAATACAGAAGCATTGATCTCAGTACTGTCTCTCTCTCTTTGCTTTAAACATTTGTTTATACTCAGACCTTTGATCTTGGCACTGTCCTGCGGGTTGTTGTGTGAGATTCCAGCAGTGTGCCCGTGTGCCGAGCACTTGATCATCAGAACTGTAATAAATTAACTTCTGTAATAAATTTTTTTGGTCTTATTGTGAAAGATTCATCTGTACTGTTTTTTCAAAAATAATTTTTAATTTTTTTTTGCTGACCAAGAGACATATGGGAAATAATATTACACCACTAGATTTTAATATTTTCTTTTATCATAACAGCCCATATGCTGTTTGTGGCTGAAGTGCAGTGCAGTGAAGTGCTCTCTGTTGGTACCCTCGGAGATAGTAATAAAGGCCAATTAAAGCCACTGGATCATAAGTTGGTTTGGGTTCCCACTCCAGGGTCTAGTCTAGTTAAGGCTGGAATTTAAGGCTCTTGTAATGCAGGTTGAAATGTACCAAGAAATGTTTGTGTTGTGTATTGATGAAACTGGTGTGGTTTAATTATCAGACGTGCTTCTTGCTTTTATTGTCCTAGCAACTGCCCTGAAACAACAGTTGTCTTGGATTAGAAGTTGTTGTCATCTATCGCGCTACACCAGTCCGACATAAATATTCTACCTGTTCTCTCAAGGTTAAGCCTTTAGTCCAATAATGGACTATCCACTCATATTTTGGGGTAAACTGTCTCTTTAAGCTTGACTTTAATATTTCTTAACATTTAAAACCTTACTATGTGAAAGTACCATTTTCAAGCTCACATCAGAGAGTGTGACTCCAGCTGCTTACTAAAGGGTTTCAGACTTGTGGGTCTACAAACAGGCAGCTTTCAGGGGTGTGATAAAAATCATACACAGGAAGTGTTATGAGGAAGTTCCATTGACTGTGCTAGTATTGCGGTTTTATGGCAAAGGCAGGTTATGACATGGCACGCTAAATATTGCCCCCATATAATTATTTGTCTTCATTCTCTCTTTCCCTTTTCTTAAACACCAAGGTAAATGAACATGCCAAGGTGAATGAACAGTCCTGTAAAACAGTCCTTATTTAAACCAAACGGCAGCTTATGTCTAAAAGCTTTCACAGCACCACAGGTTATGCCTCTAAGCATCTCACAGCCTCACATCGATAAATGTTTTTTTTTTTAATTTTTGCCTGAAGCTTGTGTCTTCACATATCTGTGTGTGGAGGAATCAGAGGGCTGGAGTCTGTTCTTCTGGTTTCTCAGCATAGCGGGATAACAGCAGTGCTTCATCATTTACATGTCACTGCATGCTTGTTTCTACTGTTCCAAATCATGCAGGAGCCATATCTTATATCTCAAGGTCTGTATCATCAACACTTGGTCTCATCAGAACCCATCCTGCTGGTAGCAGAAGTATGATGTCCTACAATCTCACTGATTTTTTTTTAAGCAGACTGGACCAAAATGTAAATGTGTGTGCAGCCTGCAGCCTTGCATGCACCAGTCAGGCTCAGACTGACCATCAGGAGCACAGAGAAATCCTGGTGGCCTGGCCACTGTTTTGGCTCTCTGCTTAGTTTATTTTCCATTCATTAACTTTATTATCACTTTATATGCACACTCATGAAACGCTGTCTACGCATGGGTCAGTTTGGGTCATCTCGGGCCCTTACAGCAAAAACACATTTTAAATTGCCCTAGACCCGAGAACACTCGGACCTGACCTGTGTCCAACGCACTTGTCAAAACATTTTTGTTCCGCACCCACTCGGGTCTCTGATCAGACCTCTGGTATTCGTAAATACGTTCTTGACTACACTGTGCTTCTGAGTCGTCTTCTGTTTTTTAGTGCTGCTGTCATAAATAGTCCAGTCCAGTCCATAAATAGATAGTCCATTATTGCCCACTTGCGTTCACTTGGAGGTAATAACAAAATGTTGTGTTCAAGAAACTAAAGTTTGTGAATCTGGTGCCTTATTCACATAGAAAAGGGGTTTATTCATTCTGCCTTAGTGCATAAGCGGTCATTGCTTCAGCCAAAATACCAAGGCCCATGAAATGAGTCATGTACTGGCAAATTGCATGAGCAGAATTACGGCATTCTCAGGGAAATGAACCCTTTTCAGAATGATACGCGGGCCTATTTTGAACTGAATTCAGGACCACAGCTTCTGCTTTGACGTTTACCTAGTGCCCAGGGAAACTGGCAGTGAAAACAGGGCAGTTTATCCTCTAGCACAAAGAACAAAGACAAAGAACTATTCGCTGGATATAATGCTAAGATTCTAAGCTCTAGTCATTTTATATGCATATATGCATCAGTCTGTCCTCTGTGAGGGTGACTGTAACATCTGTAAACTTTTGTATTTTCTACCTCATGCCTGACAACCAATATTACGAAGAGAAGCTGCAGCCTTCCGCTACTAGTATTTATTTGCCTTGGTTGAAATGCAACAGCAAAGATTTTGTCCGTCAGATCTTTAACTATTGTGGTTATTGTGGATATTTAAGTTATTTTGAATTGAATAATGTGTGTTGTGAGTTCAGGTTGTGGTGAAATGGAGTGGAATGCTGTGGTCTGCTGTACAGACAGAGGAAGTTACCGAAGGGTTTATGGGTTTGTTTCTGGGGAAAGGTGTCTAGTTTGGGCCATTTTTAGGCAGGTGGTGGGCAGCAAATCATATTTAAAGTGCTGTCTGTCTTTGCACTGGCCAGTAAAAGCTTCTGTGTTTAAATGTGCCAATTCAAACCCTCACCTCAAACGTTCTGCGGTGTACCTCTGTGGGTGCTCCTTTAATGCCTTGTCAGCACTCTGAATTATTCCCTGAGACGCTGGGGAAACATTTTAGGACTTATGTCCAGGTCCAGCCCTATGTCCACAGGGATTTTTCAGTGGCTCATTGGCAATATATATGCGCGCACACACACACACACACACACACACACACACACACACACACACACACATATATATATAAAAACAATATTCCAGAACATCCTGGTTGATAGCCGCTATAACGCTGATATAATAAATAACAAAAATGAGTAAACACATAGTACCATAGTACCTTACAGCCAATAAAGATACTTGCAAAAATAAATTTAGCTAAGAATTCTGTTCTCTGTACACAACAATTGTATAATTATTTATTATTTAAAGATTCTTCATAGATCCGGGAACTGATATAAGGGAAAGTAACATTTGTGCAAATGCCAGATGAATTAATTTATTCGTTGTGGTAAATATCTCACAATGCTAGAAATCAGGCAGTTAATCTGTCCTAGCCATACATAAGCCAAATAAATCCACTTGCCTGATAAATCGGCCTGATTGATTAATCAGTCTGGCATTTATATATTTATGTTTAATTTAATTTAATTAAACCTTAAATTTACACACGTCTTGCAAAATTGTAATTTTCATGCTGTGTGAACAGTTTTGATATGTGGGTGTGTGCACTTTTACCAGTAGGTAATATTAAAGGTCAGAGGTCAGCAAAATTATGCATATGAGGGTAAATGACCAGGGGTCACAGGGTAACCTGAGTGGAATGCTCACCAGATTGGCGCAGTGTGATGGATCTGGGATCACCTGCTTAAGAGAGACAATAAAACACCCTGAAAAATCTTTCACACGCCCAGCAACAGGTGTGAGGCAGCAGGCGTCGTCACGCTCACCTAGAAGAATTCTGTTTGCATTCCAGAGCCCACAGTGATTTCTCCTTGTGGCTCCAAATTCATGTTTTTCCACTTCTCCCTGTGTATTTAGAGTTGGTAATTTGCTTATTGACAGATCTGTGGTTTGCTGCATGTATTCCTCCACACATTGTCTCATTCATGTTTCCAAAACATCCCTGTGGCATGCCGTGACTTCTTCCGGCTAGTGCTAATGGTTTTGAAAGCAACACCTCATGTGGATGTGGTCTCAAGTTACGCTTACTTTCTTGGGTTACTCTTATGATGTCTGAGACAGAAAGCTGCATTTAGTGGTAAGATACTTTAATAGAATCATTCACCCATCAATAAAAATTCTAACATTTACCTCCTTCAGGACATGCTGTGTTCTATACAGTAAAACTCGGGAGATATTTTGTCCGTTGTATGTACTGTTGTGTTCTGTTGATTTCAATCTAATTAAAGGGTGTTTTATACTGTGCAGTTCAAAAAGTGCAAGAGTAGAAAAGCAGAAGAAATTAAGTTGTTTACTGCAGATCTTCCTCCTGCAGCTCTAAAGTCTCATTCACATCCTCCTCAAAATGTGCCTTTCACAGTCATACAGATTGAAACAGACACAAATGAAAACATCAGTCTGTTTGCTACTCAAGGATTAAGTCACCGTTTTAAACCAGCATGCAGTCTAAACTGATTCTCCATGACAGCTGTTTGGAAGAAGACACTGGCCAAGTTTCTTTTTCTGGGGTGTGTGCTTCACAAAATAAATGTCTTGCACTGGGTTTAGTTGTGTCGATCTGAGCTGTGGAACGCTGAGGGTTGTTAAGGAGGAAATCGTAAACTGCAGCACTGAACAACCCAAACCCAGAAACCACAGTCAGAGACCACGACTATACAACGATGCAGTTTAAATGGAAGGCCTAAGCTCCAGCTTGTTTTAGATGTTTACACAAAAGCATTTTTTCTCTGTTTAAATGTGATACCTCAAGCTTTTACTATAAATAGAGAAGCTAGATAAATTCTAAATAGATTCTACACTGAAGTTGGTAAAATGCTAAAAGGTTCACAGAGGGTCCTGCCTTACACTGGAAGCAGAGAAATCCCCCTTTCCCTAGTGTAAAGCCTCTCTGTAATGTGCACATGGGAACCTCTGAACAGTCCCAATTTTAACTTTGTTTGAAGGAAAACCTGTGTCTATCTGCTATATATAATATGGCCTGCTCACCAAATGAAATGCAGCTTGATGGATGGATGCTGCAGTTATTGAATTGAGATATGTATTTCAAATCAATCACTATCGCATACCGTTTTGTTTTTGTTTCGTTTGCCATATGGTCATGTGACTTGTGATTTATCCTCAGGTGGAACAGTCCAAGGTGCTGATAAAAGAGGGTGGAGTTCAGCTGCTACTCACCATCGTGGACACACCAGGGTTCGGAGATGCAGTGGATAACAGTAACTGGTAAGCGTGTATTTTACTTGCAAACAAACTGCTTTTCACCAGTAGTGTTCTCATGTTAGCATTTATAAATGACCAGTAGTAGTTGTTTTTATTTGTTCTGTCATGTATGTAAGTGTCACAAGGCATGTAGTTGCATGTGGGTTATGTGTTCTATAGCTGGCAGCCTGTCACCGATCACATCGACAGCAAGTTTGAGGATTACCTCAACGCAGAGTCACGCGTCAACAGACGCCAGATGCCCGACAGCAGAGTACACTGCTGCCTCTACTTCATTGCCCCCTCTGGACATGGGTAGGAACTGCATTAAACATACCCCATTTATAATCCAGACTTGTGTGCTTTGCTGTGGAGGGGTTTTTAAAGGTATTTTGTGAGGTCTAAACTAGTGCCAAAAACGTCAGGATTTATTGCATTATCAACTGTTTCAGTCTAAGCTGTCCTCAGATTACTCTAGGTATTGTTGTAAATTACGTCTAAGAGCTATGCAGCCGTCTAAACTAGACACAACCTGGCCCAAAAAGAGAGTTTGTGTTTTGTGCCATGTGCATCACGTCGGGTTTAGAACTGTTTATGAGTGCCAAGCCAGAAACACTCTCTATGTCATTTACTCTTTCTCTGGCTTGTTGTCAGCTCTTGACTGTCTTTATTACACATTCAGGAAGGAACACAGGAAAGGCTGGAAAACATAGGTAAAGTTAGTGCAGCTTCTAGGCAAGCATCTGTTTTGTTATTGCTTTTACTATTTGCTATTCAAGATTTTTGGAAAAGATTAATTAGTCAAATTACAACACCAAGAGTGGTTTTCATTCAGTGTGGTGTTGAAAATCAATAAATCAATGCAATTGGCAGCCTTGTGTGAGGACCTAATTGTAATTGAATGATTTAATAAAGGACAATGTGTGTGTGTGTGTGTGTGTGTGTGTGTGTGTGTGTGTGTGCTTGATGGCTAAATTACCTTAAACTTCACACTGAACGAGTGGACGTGCACAGACAAATTTCTGCATTTTTTTTCTCTTTCTGCAACACGTGTCTCTGCTACGGGCCGATCCACAGGTTCAGGCTGCCAAACAGCAGTGTGAATGTGATACCTCACTACTGTGGTTTGGAGAGGAGACCTGTGGGGCTGTTTTTGGACTCGTGTTCAGTGTTTAGTTTGAAACATTAAACCCTCACATTCTCTGTCTCTTAGACTGAAACCACTGGATATTGAGTTCATGAAACGGTTACATGAGAAAGTGAACATCATCCCACTCATCGCTAAAGCAGACACACTGACTCCAGAGGAGTGCCAACAGTTCAAGAAGCAGGTGAGACTGATCGTATGTGCTAATGTTGGACAGCCTCACTGTTTCCTTAAATGAGACAAATTCTACACTTTCATAGCTTTGTATTTTCCTCAGATATGCTTATAATGTAAGTCAAGATTTCTTCCCCTAATAGTGTCCTTTTTATTTTTTTTGACCACTTTCCACCATTAGATTTAAACAGGCTGTAGTAGCTTTAAAACATGGATGCAAAAACAAAGCATCAAAAAACAGGCCATTCAGAAACAGGCACCATCAAAAAGTCAGTACTTATAAGTAACTCACAGGAAACTTGACTCGGGGTCGATTCCAATTTAGCATTGGCACATGTTGCTAAGCTACAGCACAAAACACAATACCCTTAAATCCGGGCTGTAGGTAGTGGAATGAAAGGTGGGATTAAATCTAGCGGCCCACAGGTCCTGTAGGACCTCATATAACTTTCTACATATTTAAAGGTAAGGGGTCCAGCAAGGGGGGAAACAATAGAGTCAGGGTGTCCAGGAATAGCTTGTGTGCTTTAGAAGCATACCTATGAATCTAAAAATCATGTATTGAGAGGAAGCACGCTAGGTGAAGACAAAGGGTGTCACATGCCACACCAACATGAAAGTATTAAGAGTGTTTAAAACCATGTGGGCTAGTTTAACATCTCCAGAACAGCTAAAGTGATTGGTCCACATGTAACAGTGTCAGAATGTTGGTGCAAACATGGCCTGCAGTGAGAGCAACAAATTATAACAGCACATAAATCTCTCCACACATGCTTTTGTTGCTCCGTTGAGACCAGATCCCCATGTCACATGAAAGCTACAGTCACTAACATTGAGAGCCCATAGAGATACCAAACTGCTGTAACACTCTCTCCTACCTGTCAACACCATATTTACTCCTTATTCTTCATGTCTTCTTGACCAGATTATGAGAGAGATCCAGGAGCACAAGATCAAAATCTATGAGTTTCCAGAGACGGACGATGAAGAGGAGAGTAAACTAGTGAAGAAGATTAAGGTTTGTGTGTGTGTGAGTCTGCTGTAGTCGATAAATGAATGTTGATTTTTCAAAATCAACATTGTGCTGTCATTAAAATGGGATGTCATTGCGTTGTGAATAAAAGAAAAAAGGTAGTCCTAAGAAATATTTGTATATTTACCCTAGTTTAGAGCAGTGTATTAAAACCTTTTTGACACCTTTCAAGCCCTGTCACATTGTCCACAACAAATTTTTCAACCACTTCCCTCCAATGACTGGCAATGGCAATTAGCAAATTACAGTTCACATTTGTAACATAATCTAAAAGCTATTGGCAAAACACTGACAGACTGTTTTTTCAAAGAGGGAAACAGTTCACACTCACTTAGCTTTGACTACTCAGATATTGGCTTCCTAACTCACCCCTCACCCCACCCACTAACTCACACACACACACACTTCTATTTAAAGTCATTTTAGTTGCCTAATTCTGTGTTCTCTCTTCCTCTGTTTGAATATATCTGCATGTTTTATACACGTGTGTGTGTGTATTTTCATGTTTCTTTGTGTTTTTCCCCAGGATCGCTTGCCTCTGGCAGTGGTCGGCAGTAACACCATCATCGAGGTCAACGGGAAGCGGGTTAGAGGGCGGCAGTATCCCTGGGGCGTGGCAGAAGGTAAGGGGTTAAAGGTCACTGTCTCTTGATGAATTTGTGTGTTTGTGGGGTAGGATAGACTTGAGGGTTTGTTTTACTTTAGTTTACAGCAGATCTTTCCCATAAAATACTGCTGCTCTAGTATAGCCCCTCTAGCATACAGCTAAACACTTTGGCCAATGCAGTTGTTTAGCTTTATCAGTTAGTCATGACTAGCCTATTAGAAGTGTGAGCCAGCTGGCCAATGACTGCACACAAAGTTTTACCATGTGACACATTCACCAAATGATGTCTAGCTTCGGTGAGTCATACATGACAGACTCAGTCAGTGCATTAACATGTAAACTATACTTAACAAAAATAACATTCCACACAAAAACCACATTTTTGTTTTTCACACAAAAACCAATACCCACCCCAATACAAAATGCATCACAATATGTTAGGGCTGCAGATATGTTGCAGATTTCACATCTTGTAATGATACATGGTACAGTGTAAATCAGGGATACTTAGGTTTAAATGAAAAATTGGAAATTAGAGTTTGTGAATAAAAAAGCATAAAAGAATGGGATTGAGTGTTTTTGGTTTAAGAAATTAGAGGTTTTCCATGAAGTTACTAAAGGGCTTATAAACATCAATGGAAGAAACAAGTGACATCTTATATGTCAGAAGCATAGGACAATTGTCCTCATATTTTGCTTAAGGTCATGAGATCAAGTCTCAAAGCAGACAGTTGGGTGGTTAGTGAAAGGCTGCAGATCTGCAAATAGGAAATAATAATAGGAATGCTAAATGTCTTTTGATGTTTGATGAAGAGTTCCTGTAGGATTGTCACATGAAACATTGTAAATGTGCTTGAAGCCGTGAATGAAGGATGAACGTTCACTGATATTTCTAAGATCACCAAGGCAGAAGATCAAGACACCTGCTGTGCTTTGACTTACAGTAACTTTTGCTCACTTTTTGCAACTATGGATGCAAATTCTTTTAACTATTCACCAACAATTTTTAATCTGTTAAATTAACCATGAACAAACCCTAAATCAAACAAATAACAAACATGATGAAAGTTAAAGTCATTAGTGGTTTATTGTTCAACTATCAAAAAATTCCTACCCATAGCATTGGTCAAATCATCTGTTAATAATTAACTGGTTAACTATGCGCTTCCTTAATTCCGAACATTGTAAAAGCTGTTCAGTTATGTTTGGACTTTCTCTAAATGTTACTATTGAGCCCAGAGGGTTTATTAAAACAACTGAATAGAGTTTATACCAGACACACGTTCCTTTTCTTTTCTGGACCTTTTGACTTGTGATAACCCATGAGTTGTGTCAGCCAAACCCTTTCCAGTGACTCAAACTCAACTCTAACTGTTTTGGACAGGCGGCTAGACAGACAGACAGATGGATAGAAGTGTCTAGTATGATAAGGAAGGACATTGGGTTAGTTGCTGTATTTGGATCAGTGTGTTGAGTGGGTGAGTTTTGAATGACTGGGATACTTTCGGCAACATGTAAGAACACAGATGGCATGTTGTTAAGAAGGAGAAAGAGGTCTGCTGCATTCATCTGATAAGTGACAAACACGCAGTAAGGCATGCAAGCTAGTGGTGGATAGGTTGCCACCTGCTGGTCAGTATTTGCATTGCAACAGGGCGCAGGGTAGAGCCAAATCAGTCAATTCTGTCTGTACTTCTGTCTGTACTGAAAGGTATACACTGTACTGGTGATGATAAAATAGTTCTAAAATTGAATGAAGCTTGTTTTGGCACACTGCTTAAAATTCAATCATAATCTTAAAATCCTATCATAACCATGATGCCCAAAAGTGTGCTTGGATGGAAAAAAACAATCCAACCATTATTATTAGTTTTGCTAGCACTAGCACCATTTTAGCTACAGGAACAGGAAATCATACAGCTTGTTGACGAAAGATGTGTTTTTATAAACAGTTGAAATTTTATTGATTTTGAGCACCTTCTGTCCATGTAGCGTGCACACACCATTATTAATTGCAGTAGTCTGATACTGCGGGATGAGAGGCACATGTCATTTGTTGTTTTGTGTATTGATAGTCTTTCTCTTTATTTCAGTGGAAAACGGGGAGCACTGTGACTTCACAATCCTTCGAAACATGCTCATCAGGTACACAGCTTCATTTCTTCTTAACTGTGTAATCCATCATGTGACAGACTATGAACTATGTTCCGATTCAGAGAAAACTGTTAAAATGGTACATATCTACAAATAACAAGTTTCTTGGTTTGAAAGTTGCTATAGATACTACATTTAATAAGCAGATCATATATGAAAGTTGTCAATTATTTGTTGCCAGAACTCACATGCAGGACCTGAAGGACGTGACCAACAACGTCCATTATGAGAACTACAGGAGTAGGAAGCTGGCCGCTGTCACCTACAATGGCGTAGATAACAACAAGACCAAAGCACAACTCACAAAGTGAGTTTGTTTCTGTAATACACACTTAAGACGTAGGTGTACTTAGGTGTACATAAACATTACCAATACTGTTTTCTGATGCAGAATGTCTGTTTAATGTAAATGTATGTTATGATGTCTGTGGTTGTAAAATGGAGGCAAAGGTCATGATCCCTTAACCTCACAGCAAGCCTGCAGTACACTCAAAAGCTAAAGCCAACACAGTTACACTGAACTGATCAGCACAGCCAGGCTTCCTAACAGACACAACCCTTGTTGACCCTCAGATTTTAGCTGTAACTAACCATACACTCAAACACGCTCGCTAACCGGCAATCCACACATTTAATGAGTTGCAAATGTTGTTTTTCTCTAACACATGAATACAGTGTGAGCATGCTAAGTCTGTTTGTTTTTGATTTTAGATGTGATACAGGTGAAGGCATGTAAGTGTCATGCACAAGTTCTGCCTCATTCTCTGTCGTGCTGTCCTTCCTTCTCCTTGTCTTTCCATGTTTGAAGTCCTGCACCCAGCTCAGATGTTCTGTAGCCTCTGTAACTGCAGCTCATATGTTCTGTAGCCTCTGTAACTGCAGCTCAGATGTTCTGTAGCCTCTGTAACTGCAGTGTTAAAAACTCAAACACTGCTGTTGTGTTCTACATTTATCTGATGTCCTCCTTTATTTAGCCGTAATGTAAAGAAGCTAATATTCAAAGAGATTCTTAGGTTGATAGATAGGCTAGAAAACTGATAACAATTGGTTATGGTAGTTGATTTGGAAGCTGTCAGGCAGGTGTAAACGCCTTTGCACACCAAGTTTAAATTTAGGGCCAGGGCAAAGGTTGGGCCACGGGTGTGGTGGGGGGCTTGGCACCGCCGCCTGTAATGGGGCAGAAAAAGATGGGGCATATTACTAATATACATGCTGGCCCAATGCAACTTGGTACATGTATTGGTCTTGATGACCCGAACAACTTTTTCCCTGACATCAATTAGCCCTGCCCAACAGTTGTTTTGAAAAAGTGCATGTCACTTGAGGAATATGTTTGTGATGGCCTGATGACATTGATATGGTTATTGTTTGTCGGTCATAATGCCACCAACAGGAAACTTTAAAATATGGCTCTTATATTTAGCCAAGTCACTTTAAACTTGGTCAGAATAATGTAGACACATGGCTTATAAGAAACTGTAAAAGGAATTGTGATATCCTAACTGTTGTTGCCATAGCAATGTGTTTAACTTTAAAACTATTTTCAGGTTTTTTTTGTCATTTAATATAATTTTTGATCTCTCAAACAGTGTTGCCATAGTGGAGCAATAATTTTTGGGCAAAAAATGGAAACAGGAAGTGTCTCAAATCTTCTGCATGCATTAAGTGATTTAGATTGATCTTGTGCTGTATCTGTGGTCCTAGGGATGATGTATATGGATACACATCTAGATGAGTCACAGTGTTTACACCATCAACTGGCAGCAGGAAGTGCCACTTAAAATGGACTTTATGACTTTAAATAGTCTATTATTATTTACCAAGTTAAATGCAAGTGCCCACTCTGCATTGTTTTTAGAGAAGCTCATTATGGCAGTGGCACCATAGTGCTTGGGCCGGTCATCGCTGTTTACAGCTATATTTGATTTAGCTTTTTTTTTGCATTGAAGCACATAAACAAGTGCATTCTGCTTTCTTCCTAATGTTTAACCTGGATGAGCAGCTTTATAATGTGTAAATGCTTTTGCTTCATTTTTCGCATTAGCTTTGGTGTGTACAGGCTATCAGTCTTCCATAATCAAGGTTCTGGTTATCTGTATGGCTTGGCTAGCTGTATTTAATTGTGTAATCCATGTTAATGAACCACTTTACTAATTAATTAATCACTTCACAATTTACTGGGTTATTTGATAGGTGGTTTTGGTTCAGAGGGTCACTGTGCTACTTTGAGCGGTCTTAATCTGCCACTAACACAGCTACGGTTTTGCTTTCTAACTTGCAGTCTTTGGATGGTTCTACCCTTTTGGGTCCTAAAAATCTACACATGATTGTCCTCCTCCTTCCTGCTCTTCTTCTTCATCACAGATATATTTGTGTTCATAAAACTTCACGTATAAACACTTCTGGTGTGTGCGGGGTGTGTGTGTATGTTCAAGCAGGAGCCCCCTGGCACAGATGGAGGAGGAGAGGAGAGAGCATGTGGCTAAGATGCAGAAAATGGAAATGGAGATGGAACAGGTGTTTGAGATGAAGGTCAAAGAGAAGATCCAGAAACTCAAAGACTCTGAGGCAGAGGTACTACCTCCCACACACACGCACACACACAAAGTAGATGTAGGAATTGGAAATTATAAATAACTGAATGAGTTTTGGTTCTTAGATGCCCAATTCTTATAGAACATTATAGTAAAATATTCAATGTTTTCTGCATTGCTAAAAAATTACAGCACCATAGCAATCAAACGATTGCCTTTGTTACTTTATCTTTACATTTTTTACAACTTTTCATGCAGTTGATCAGTATGTGTGCCCCCTTGGAATCGAACCCACAACCTTTTGCACTGCTAGCACAATGCTCTACCAGTTGAGCTATAAGAACACCTTTATGGAAACAGAACCATTCTCTCCTCCGCTGTGTTTGTCTTCAGCTCCAGCGGCGTCATGAGCAGATGAAGAAGAACCTGGAGGCCCAGCACAAAGAGCTGGAGGAGAAGAGACGTCAGTTTGAGGAGGAGAAGGTAAACTGGGAGGCCCAACAGCGTCTGCTGGAGCAGCAGAAACTGGACGCTTCCAGGTACACACACACCAACACTTTCAGACATTACTGGTAGTTCAATCACAACCTTTTCGAAATACTGCATAGGAAACAGACCACATGTAGCAGAATTAATGTGAAAACACTTGATATGGCATCTGTAGGAAAAGGGCTTTTGTGTTTTGTATGTGATTTGATGATGATCAATTATTTCTGATTTTACATGTTTTTAATCTTACATGGGATAAAAACTTGGCAAAATGTTTTAGGGATTTGACTTTTTCCACTTTTAGATAAAAATCAGAGGACTTTCATGACTGGACTCAGATGACTGCTGAGGGAATTGAATTGAATCGCATGTGTCATTTAGCATTGTGCTTGAGTGACCATTCACAGAGTTTCTTGCACATTAAATATCTTTCCTGTGGTCACTTATGAGGCTCCAGTTCAGATTGGAATGCTGCCTATAATGAGATAGAGATAGAGGCCCAAATATAGTTAACTTTCTGCGTTCTAGTCAGTCTTACAGTTGAGCACAGAAACCTTTCAAAGTATAATTCTGTGAGTGCAAGGATGGTCCACATGCAGCTACCAATGTAGACAACAGACAACGCAACTCACTAGTATGTGGAACAGAGCTATTGTCTGACTTTCATGCACAAACACATTACCATTAGCCACTATAGAATTACATGTTGATATAAACTGTCTGTTAGTTGACTTATTTTTTTCTAATTTCTCTCTTTCTCATTTTCTTTATTACCAAAGGACCTTGGAAAAGAACAAAAAGAAAAAGATCTTTTAAACTACCATCACCACATTCTGTTTGCCAATTATACCAGCCTGGACCCCCAGTCAACCCAAAAAAAAATTTTTATATACATATACAGCCCCATGCTTTTGTTTTGTTGTTTTTTTCCTTGCTGGCTTGTGTGAGGACAGCTTTGAAGATCAGACCACCTCGTGACACCCCATTGACCTGGAAACAATTAACCTCATTGGCTCATTTTTTCCCACATCTGAAAGCATTGGGCATCCATTAGGCTGGACCGCACAGAAACCCAGAGCTCTGCACCTCGTATGAATTAAAACGTGCAAAGACCTTACCAGAGATATGCAATATTAGTTAAAAGATTAACCACTTCAGAATTGTGCTGTTCCCCTGCGTTGTCTCCTATTTGCTTTGTTTTTAGATCCAGAGGTCAGTTCCTCTCCAACGGCATGAATAAAAACTAAAAGCTGGATCTTACCTCAGGCATTTCTGTCATCAAACAACTTTCTGTGGCTTCTTTTGCCCTTCCTAGAAATGTTAAGCTCTTTCAATTTTGTGTAATTTAAATTATTTAGCCATAGACCTTAGCCATTCATGCAACATTTTATTAGTTATGTTCTGTCATGTGTTTTGTTTTTCATTTATTGGTCCGGCTCTATGTTAGTTCATCAAGACATTGTTTTAGGTGGTAGTGCAATCCATGTACAAATAAATGTCACATGATATGTTACATGATCCTCTTTTTTTTTTTTAAACAGCTGTTCTGCTGTGATTATACCATGGTTATGCAAATGAGTAAATCCCATAATGAAAGGAGGATATATGACACATTATGAGGTTTTTTAAAGTGATTGGTTCATGTCTAATGACCACTGGTTGTGTTTTCTGTTTCTTTCTCATGTTAACTGACACACCGAGCTGCCATTCTTGCCCAGTTGTTTGTCTGTTTTTTTCTCTCCATATATAGGCACTGAGTTCCCACCCAGAGCTGGCCTCCCCCAGTACCACAGTTAGCTTTCAGTCATGTACCACTGCAGGTTTTTTTTTTATATAATTTTTTCTCTTTTTGTTTTGCTTTTCTCATTTTTATTTGTACAAAGTCACATAATAAACTTATGTGATGATACCACTTGTATTGCATGTGTTATTTTGTTTTGAGATAGTTGTTCATTAGTGAAGTCATTTAGTGATAATTCATTTAGTCAAGTCAAGGCCAACATACAAAGAGTGCTTTTTTATACAGTTTAAATAACTGTATTGTCTGTGGTAATCAACAACATTTCATCACATTCCCAGTGTGATGAAAAAACTTGACCATTTCAATCACAATTTGTTCCTTTTTTAGGACATTTAAAGCAGGTAATTTAGTATGCTACATTTAATTCAGAAACGGCTTTTACAGGAAGGGGGCAGCAAACACTGCATGTAATTCTATCAAGCTGTAAATTTAAAATAAAAGCTTTCCAGGTATCTCTTTGGATAAATCTTCATTATACTTATTCATGATCATCTTGACAGGTTTTTTTTCCCAGCATTTAAAAAAACTAGTTTTGGTTAATTTACTTGCTGCTTTGCTTCCCGAGTTCTTATTGACAGAAATCTCTATTGAATATTTACTGGACTAGTAGGACTTAAAGAACTGTTCAAAGTTCAAAGCAAGTTGTTTTTATTTGACAGCATCTTTTCAAAGTAAAAATGAAAACAATATGTTTAGGTATAATGCATTGCACCATAAAAAACATTACAATCTGCAATCAATAGCATAGACATAATAAATGTTATACATGTTATTATGAATCTAGTATGACTGTGTAAATATTCGATTTTTAACTCTTGTCCTAAACATGTAAATCTGGTAAACTGGTCATTTTCACACTTCGTGCAAAATAATGTCATTGGCATAACCTACAAGAATTATGCTATTAACAAATAACTAGTAAATAACACACATCTGTACAAAAGAATCAAGAATTCATGTCTTAATGAGCTGCACCTTTTTCTTTAAAATCCTCTTGAATGTCATACTATACACTTCCACTTTGCACTTTTCAAGTGCATTACTATGAATACAATTTTTACTTGTTAGAAATAGAAAAAATGTGCTGAAATGTTGTTGATAAAGTTTAACCTAAAACATTCACCCAGCCATGATTTAATTATGGGGAAAAACTGTTGGGAGTTCAGGCTGTCTATTCTAAGAGGCAGATTTAGTTCTCAGTCTCAGAGATCAGCTCCACTGATATTTTTGTGTGTGTTTGACTTTTCCTATCACGTAACCTCTGTTGCCTTGTTAAGCTGCCAAACAAATAAAGACCTTTGAACGTACTGAGACTTTTAGCAAGCAGAGGCAGGGAGGTATGCACACCCGTGGACAGGCACCATACCCTCATCGGCTGATGTGACTTACTTGATTTTGTGATTGGTTTACTGTTATCTCTGATGATCAAGTTAGATGCTATTTTGGCCAATCGGTGCGCACTATTATTTTTTCATCATTGGGTTACACTGAAGGGTATAAATGAGGTGTTACAAAATTACAAAAATAAAATAAATGTTATGATCATCTGAAAGGTTCACAGACACTGATACAGAAAATAAAATCTCCAGAATTAGAAACAAAACAATCACAAAATGATGAAACAAATGATTAAAACCAAGCAATGTCATTGATTTTAAAAATGTCTTATTGGGTTTCTCTGTATGTGCAGCAGTTTGCTGCTTTTATAGCCTGGAGAGATTGTTAATGAATGGTTGATAATGCAGTCCTCTGGCTGTACCCTGTTCTGACCAGAGGGTACTTTTATGTAACCAACACAACCCCATTGCCTCATGCCAGGGCCTCCCTGGTATACAAGGCCTTACCGTGACATCTTATTGAGGAGAAACAATGGCTTCTGGCTGTAACTGCAGCCTGGCCAATCTTTCAGGCTGCCTAATGTCAGCTTTAATCGTGACCTCATTCCCACCAGCCTCTGCTGCTGGGATGGGGCAACACAACCGGCTGTCAAACAAATCTGCAGACTCATCTGGCAATGAGTCCTATTTACATGCTTTCTAAAGACACCACACATGTCCAGCTCTAGGCTGCAGATGCCAACTTTCTCTTTGTAACTAATAAGAATGGCAAAAAGATCTGTATAAGGGCATTATTATAAGGGCGTGTTCACGACTTGCAGTGTGTGTTAACTCCTCACCAGTGATGGGTTAAATCCAGAGGTCACATTTCAGGTATGGGATACCATATCTGACAAGTCACTTTTATTGTTTGCATATTAACAGCATACAACATGACACACCCAGCACAGTAAGTACATTACACTTGTGTGGTCATATTACATAATAATAAATAAATCATATAATAATAAATAAATATCTGAGAATTGACATAGTTTGTCCAAATATAATATGTAGTTATTGATGTTCTGTCACAAAACGTGTTTTAGTGAACAGCAGGTGTTCAGTTGTATGTGTTGATTTTCGATAAAGCGTAGTTTAGTAAATTTCTCTTCCCATCATTCCTATTTAGCATCCTGGAATGTGACCAATTTAATTTAAATTCCACCACATGAATTAAAAGGGAGTCGATTGTTACATTTTGAATTTTGCTCAACCCTGGTGAGGTCATATTTTAGTCTGTATTAATTAAGTTGTACCACTTGACTCTTGCTATTATAATAGGAAATAAGGATTTAATGTTTGAGAAATATATATTGCCTCTTGTTCACTCAAGCTCAGAAGTTCAAGTAGATTTGGTGGTGTGTAGCATGATGGTTTTGGTTTGCAAACTGTTGTTAAAGGGCAATTTCTGTCATTTTCAGCTCTCTGTCATCTGTCATTTTCAGCTCTCAATGCTCTCAATGCAGTGACAAAAAAAACCTTATGACTCTTTGACTTGTCATGGATGCCATATCTGTTTACTTCATAGTACTTTGTGGAAAATGTCAGGTATGTCAACTCAAGACATTATTATTACAATGCAGGAACAAACCCCAAACACACCTCAGAAATAGCTCACCTGGGAAAGTTTTAAACACAAAGTACAGTGTCATAATTATTTTGATGAATGAATGCCAGGCCTGTTTATCTACAAGCATTGGAGAGAGCCCTGAGAGAGCCCTGATGGGCTCCAGTTTGACAGTGTTTTGACATGTTTATGAAAAAACATGTAAACAAAACACAATAATATGATAACAATGAATAAAATTCAAAAGAGTGATGAATAGTAAAGTATTTGAACCTAAGTTCAACTAATGTGTAACAGTAAAGATTAAGACTGTAAAAATAGCAAACCATTCAAATGGACCTTTAAACTCAAAATTGTATTTTTTGTCTCATTCCTATTACAAAATATGAACAAAATGTTCACAGGGAATAAAGCTGGTCATATAATTGGAAAAGTTGTGTTTCTAGTAAGTTTCGATCTAGGCGTGAGCAAAACAACAGACAGTGGACAATGATGACAGCACGACTAATCAGAGAGACTACGCCCCCTCGGTGAGACGCCTGTGAGTTTGACGAGTGCTTTTCAAGTCCGAATTAGAGACTCGAGTCGGTTCGTTCGAATGATTCATTTCAAAGAGCTGTTTCTTGTATTGCTCAAAATGTGTGATCACCCTACGATCCGGTTGGTAATATATGCTTCATTCTATTAGAGTTTAAGTAATGTAACCATGCAGGTGTTATCACTTTTGTTTATAATAATGACAAGGGTGTGATATATATGCTTTTAAATACACTTGTGTTTCCGATGGATTCTGTCACTCCAGATAAAGTTTCCTACTTTCCTGCCGTGAAGAAAAAATGTGCAAATGATGTGTTGTTTATGGTTCCAATGTGCCAGCAAGAATGTTGTGCCCTACGGTACGGTACGTTGACTTAAGAATCGGTTCAACTGAATCATTAAAAGCATCACCTCTAAAAAACGATTCACCGCGAATCGAACAGCACGACATTGAGCCACAGGGCTACAGTTTACTTCAGTTCGCCTGAAGCAGCGTGAGCATGGGCATTGCCTTAAGTGCTTGCAGAGAGAAGACTCAGCCAAATCGACAATAACTGACATTTACGGCGATGTTTTCATGTGTCGTGTTTAACGGAAAGTCGCTGTTGCGTCAATATCTATAATAATCAGATGTCCTGTACCCAGACTAGTCTATGCTATCAAGATCTTTAACGCACAGATCTAGCGGTCCGGACGGGTTTCAGTTTTGGTCCTACTAAATAAGAGACACATGGGTGGGAATCTCGGGTGCCACCGGTCCATCCCCAAGGACCCGACGGATATCTGCAAGGGAAAACGCAAGTTCAGCGCGGCGTGCAACTTCAGTCACATTTCGGTGAACCAGGAACGGTTGAACATCAACACTGCCACCGAGGAGGAGCTGATGACCTTACCGGGCGTAAACCGCGGGGTGGCTCAAAACATCGTGGAGTACCGAGAATGCATTGGAGGATACAAGAAAGTCGAAGATCTTGCGTTGGTCAGCGGGGTCGGTGCCACTAAATTGGAGGCAATTAAATTAGAAATTTGCGTGTCGAGCAAGAACGGCTCATCCAACCACTCGCCGTCGTCTTTGCGCAAAGAGCACGAGCACCTGCCGTGTACCGGCGTGAACATAAACACGGCCACGCCGCCGCAGCTCATGAGCGTCCGCGGCATCACAGAGAAGATCGCCAAGAACATCGTGGAGTTCCGATCCGTCCATGGTCTGTTTAAAAGCATTGAAGATCTGGTCAAAGTTCCTAACGTTAATTCATCCCTGTTGGACCGGATCCGTTTTCAGGTGTTCGTGGAGCGCTCCAGAACACCTTCCACAAACACGAACGGAGGGTTCACGCATCCGAGCCCCACTTCCATCAGCGTGCGCAGCGATGATCTGGATGTTGCTCCAGGAGGACCAGCAATCATCACCTCTGTCCGGCCCTGCGTGGAGCCTCCCGCGGCCACGCGTGATGGCAAGCCTGTGGTTCGAGTGGGTACCTGGAACTTGCAGCGATGCTCCAGTGAAAAAGCCAACAACCCTGGGGTCAAGGAGGTCGTCTGTATGACCCTACTAGAAAACGAGTAAGTCAGTTGAACTAACAAATGCCCCATCTTGTTACGGTGTTTTTGGGCATGGTACCACGTCGATACCTTGTTTTTGGGTATGTATTGTGGTAATACCATGGTGCTTTAAAACTAACACAATACCAACACAGATCATTTAGTCATGCCGCTGTAAGTTTTTATTACAGGATCTCTTTTTTTCTGCAGAATGGTCACAAGAGTACAGCAGTGCATCTTAGAATGTAACAGTACTTTGTAACAATAATTATGAAATTAAACAGGAATACTGTAATCCAGTTATCAAACAGGATCTTACTAGATTAGCTGAAATTCCTCAAAACCTTTTTAATCCTTTTCTAACATATTGTGTTTATCCAGTAGTCTCTCTTGAGTTATGTCTGATCCCATTTGATCCCCAAATGGTGCTACAAATACCTTAAGCATTCCTTGAGGTTATATTGACGAGTATTGTATAATTGCATTGTAAAGGTCATTGCCACTCTAGTCTGATGATAACATTTATTCCTGAATTTATTCTTAAACATATTTATTAATCAATTGTTTTGCAGTGTGGAAGATAATTTGTCATTGCACTAAACGGTAACAGGGAAGAAGAAATAAATGGCCAGGTTTTTGGTGTAATGGTTACAGTAGAATAACAATAGACTTGTGTTCTGATCATAGGTCAGACATTTGTGGTCTGTGTCATATTCTTTAGTGGATGTTCATTTTAAAGCCACATCTGACTGTACGTTATCAGATTTCAGCAGAATTCCTCTCTGTGTTTACTGAGTGTGTTGATTGATTTTTGAAGATAAATGTTTGCACTGTTGGGCAGTTTTATGGTCCCAAGAACTACACACACACATACTGTAATTCACACATTAGGTGCTGTTTAACTATGTGCCCTCATTCTTATCATGACTCAGGAAGGTTTGTTATATAAGCCTGTGTGTGCATGTGTGTGTGTGTTTTAATGGTAGTTGAAACAATAGTTAGCAGAATCTCCCATACTGACACTGAGTCTTTATTGTAAGAGACTTTTTAGTATATATTTAGTAGCTATGCACTGTTAAATGGCAATGCAAGTAACTGCATGCATGTAACTGTTCATCTGTGTTAAGTTGAAACACACCATATAATAACTGTAAGTGCATTATTGCTAAAGGTTTTATTAAGAAGCTACTGATTCTGCCACACAAGATCATATGTAGATATTTAGCCACAATTTTGAGGTGCTTGTGTGAAATATTAAATCTGGCATATTGTTGCATTTGAAAAATGTACAAAAACAAACTGTCTTTCATTGTTAAAGTTACACTCGTGGTTAGCTCAGGTGTTTGTATAACTGCTGTGCACGCATTTCATGAGCTGGTAAAGCAAATACAAAAAATGTGATCGTTTCTAGACACACAATGATTTAAAATAAAAAAAGTTAGAAATCTTTTTGACATCATAAATCACAGTTTCTCTCAGTCAGGATCAGCAGCCTCCAGATGTCCACATTCCTGTCCTCTATATGTCTGCAAAAACCTATGACCTGCCCCCTTCTCTTGGTTCTGGGGCATTTCCAGGTGCTTCAAGACAGACCAGTGGTGGTTAAGATGTAACATTTTTTATGAGTAATAAAACAACTAAAGAATCATCAAAAGTAATCTACAGTAAATGTACCATTATCTATTGATAAAGATGGGCAGGTGCATGATAAATCCAATCAAGAGAATTAATAAGGCCTTTC
Organism: Botia almorhae; assembly: GCA_036877575.1. Classification (NCBI taxonomy): domain Eukaryota; kingdom Metazoa; phylum Chordata; class Actinopteri; order Cypriniformes; family Botiidae; genus Botia; species Botia almorhae. The sequence continues at coordinate 20,339 of JAZGTJ010001653.1, read as the reverse complement.
AGATGGTTTGACTTTTTGGCTAGATAACAATAACAACCTACATAAATATTGGTTGGAGTTTTGTGAGGCTAGTGAGATAAAAACTGGAAATTTATATCAGTGATCTCACCTGTTTCTGCTAGTTTTTACTAGTTTTTACAAAATGCCTAAAAGTTAAAGTTTCCTTCTTACCTATAACATTGATACACTGATAGTGTTGTCTTAAATGACACTAACAAAAAATACCCTAGGGTTTTGGTCATGGTAGTGTATGACACTTTCTTTCTTTTTTTTACATGTACCTGGTATTATTTGAAGTACCCCAGGGTACCAATGCAATAAATGGTATATATGGTAGCCGTTCATTACCATGCTAAACACCAATGTACCATGGAATTACCATTTTACATTTTTGCTGTACATGGTATTTCTTAAAGAAGCAGACTTTGAAAACAATGAAATATTCTTTGTTATGCTATGAACAGCTCACGGTGAGAGTGCTCACAGTTTGTCTCTGGCTGTCATCTAGCATTGCATGCTGGGAGTCATTGGAGGTCATTCAACTCTTCCTGTGTCCCATCATCACAACTGAGTCACCAATCAGAGCTTACCACTTCTGTGTAACAATTCTCAACCTTTAGCCACTAACCTGGGATCAGCTTTGAGGTTTTAGATAAATTAAACGATCTATTATTCTACTATCTACTATCTACTAATCAATTCTCAGTGTGAAATGACACATTATAAGGCACAGTGCTTAGGGTGATTGGTGAAAATGGTGCAACAAATCTCGTCTCTTAAACATGCAGGGTGGAGGAAGCCACCAGACGGCCTCATCTGAGGTTACTGTAGTTCGTTCTGAAGAAGAAATGTGCACAGAGACGACCTGTAGTAACCTCACCAAACATACACACCAAGTCAAACAGCCTGACTCATTTCCATAGCTATTAACTTTGTTATGTATGCCTTATGTTTACTCTCTGTGGCACTGTACTATATTAAGACAGATTATCTCCAAAACACAAGTTTAAGATGATGTGATATGATTTTCTCTGTGTTTTCCTTCTCATTTTGCATTGAGTATCATAAATGGAAGTATATTTTTAAACATGAAAACATATGAGTGTTTTTAGTCTTTGTGGTTTTGACTAAAACGTTGCTATTGATTGTAGAGTGTTGTGGGAAGTTGCCAAGGCATTGTTATAACATTACTAAGATGTTTTGAGAGTTCTGGGAGAGTACTTGGATGTTGCTAGGGGGTTGTTAGGAAGTCCTGGGTGATTGCTACGCTGTTGCCAATATGTTCAGGATGATTGCAAGGTGTTTGCTTACTGGCCCAAGTCAAAAAGCCCTCCTTGGTCTCAGTAATGTTCTCAGTAATGGTCTCAGTAATGGCTTAATTCCCTCATTCAGTGAAAGTCTGTGGGATATAGTTGCTATTTTATCCCCCACCAGACAAAGATCGAAATGCAGATTGCTTGGAAAAGTAATAACACGCATCTCCTAAATAAATCACATCATTGGAGGTATCAGTGATATTCCTGGCACAAATGATGCAGAAAGAGTTAGTTATGTTAGAGATTTGTTCAAATCCCTGATGCTGCATTAACAAGGACCACTAATAACATAAGCCTGTGTTAGATGTAAAGTGTCACAGTCAGTTTTGCTAGCTTTCGTTCTCACTGCAAAATAAATTACACTTCAAAATGGCTCCTTGCAACAGCACTTGCGGTCTGGGCATAATTGGGTTGTGCAGAATTTTTAGGGGAGAGTGAGGAATTGTGAATAAGAGCCCGTCACTATTGATTTATTCCTGTGACTGAACTCACAAACACAGTCGGATTGAAAAGTTACTTTCCACATCTCTGAAAACACTTTGATTTCTGCTGACACAACAAGCTATTGCAGAATTAATAAATAAATAAACACTGGAGGTGGTGTAAGGTAATGGTGTGTATTTGTTTGTGCCTGTACAGAAATCTAGACTTTTACATTCTGTTCCTTTAGTGGTGTAATGAACTGCCAACATGATAAGTGCATAATCATCGGTTACATTTTAACAGATGCACTACCTGTTTCTTTTAAGAGTTCTTAGATTAAACAGTCACTACAAGTGTATTAGCACTGCACTGTTTGTTTGCATTATGTGGTTAATTTGATATGTTGCTTGTGGTATTAGCATTTGACCAGGTTTATACATGTTTGCATTGCAAAATGAGGTTTTGTCTATAGATTTGCAAGCTTAACTTAGACCTTTGAGTAACAGTATAAAGTCTGGAGCAGAGTAAACCTATTGTGCCGGAGAGCCCCCTAGTTAGTCAGAAGAGAGTATAAAGACATGCAAAGAAACAAATCACAGTCTGTTTAGTTTTAACATGTCACTTATTAGCGTATTTATCTGAAATAAATACCACAATAATATTCAGGCTTTGAAAAAAAATCTAATAATGGTGTGACAGTTTCTGTGAACAGTTGTGGAGAAAATGAGTATCAACTTTGTATAATTTCTGTGTCAACAAGTGCAAGTTAATTCACAGACATAATAAACAAGCAAAAAGTCAAATTCTGCTTATCTAACTAATGCACATGGTTTCTGGAGAAAAACATCAAAGTAATACTATTAGGACAGTTGACTTTATATTTGAGCAGAGAGACTTTCTTACCATTTTGAGCAATGTAAGTTCTCATAGTAAATTTTCTCATAGTAAATGTTTTAGTCTGTATATCCTTAAAGGATTACATATTGTTTTTTTGAGTTCGGATTTTGGATTTCATGGCTTGTACAGTTTAGTGAGTACTTGTGTTGCACAACTGTGGGTTAAACTTTTGACCATGTCTGTGTCTTTATCTGCAGAAATTTAGAGGAATGGAGTTGTATGCATATGCATAACAGCAAAAAGAAGTAGACTGCAATATTTCAGGCCATCAGTGTTGTGCAATACTTCTGTGTTACTGCACTGAACTGTGTTCTTTGCATTTATCTTCTGAATGTTGCATTTGTTGAGGTTTTATCTGTTTAAATTTACAGCTACATGTTTATTTTAAACAACTCTAAGGAGCCTGTAAAAATAAAGACTTTAAAAGAATAAAAAGCAACCATAAAAAGGCCCACATAATATAAAGCCTTTTTAAAACCATAAAACTATATATAAAAAAGCAGGAAATACATGACAGAGAGCAGAGAAAAGTTAAATGATCTGGAAGAAAAAAACAAGACCAGATTGGAGAACAATGCGTTTTGTATGATTGTCTTGACACTTTAAGATAAATGCCGAATTGATTGTCAAGATTGACATCATTGGCATCCTAATTTCATCAGTTTGCTCACTCTCACTTTCAAATAATGTGATTACAGCCGTACTGTAATTATTTCGGAACGCATGTAAACAGAATACTGAGAATTACAGTAACCACAATCATAGAACCGATGTGCTATGATTTTACATTTTACATGCATGCACAGGTTCAAAACAACTAAAGAAACCACATTTCTGACAAAACAATTGTTCCAAAGATTGTGTTTTATGTTGGAAGGAGTCAAATGAAAAGGAAAGCAGCAAACAGGAAGACTGTGGTAGAAATGAATTGCAGCAAAATAATAATTGATTATTGCCAATAACCTAAAACTCTTTGTTTATGTAAATGTATGCAGTAGCCAGAATGTAGCCAGGTAGTAATTTCATTGATTGTGTGTAAATGTGATGTTTCTGTCCATATGGTTCATTGAGGTCACACAGCAGAGCTAATGGGCTGAGTATAGCTAATGAGTTTTGAGTATAGTTGTATGATTTTAATCCTTTGGATAATACAGGCACTAATGTTACTGTGGGTACTGTGCCCTGTCACTGCATTTTTGGAGTTATGTAAGTCTAAAATCTAAATTTGCACCCATTTTTATTTGAATTCTGTCATTGTCGTGTTGCTAAAGGTTACGGTCGAACACGTGTACATGTGCTTTGTTTAGAGGGTGAGAACTTGTGTTGGGAACACAGCTGATGGGATGTGGTGAGGTGGAAAAATCCACTACCAAAGCAGAACATGGACAGAGGCTCAGCTACAGGACTCATAAAAATCATATTTGTTTTTGTTATTTTTATTTAAATATAATAGGAACACACTGTTAAAGTCGACCCTTCTTTAAAGTCACCATGAAATCAAAATACACTATTCTTTACACTATTCTTCTATTATATTGCAATGTTTATTTTAAATGATTTATCCATGCACATAATTTTTTTTATTTACGTGCCCTCATAATCCGTCCCCTATGATCTCTTCTCTTAATGATGTGCGTCTTGGAGCAATGCCAGGGCTTTATTGACTGTCCAATGGCCAGGCAGTTTCTATTCATTCAAATTCTAACAATTCCTAAAGAACGAAATCAAGTCTCGCACTACATTTTTTTCTTATTCCAGAAGTAATCCAGGACCATTACCCATTTTTCTGTGTGTTTCTCTGTAGCACGTTAGCACAAAGATCTCATTTCTCACCTTCGCTCATTTTCAGGGGCTATATCAGCTTTATTTTCACATTTAACAGCATGACTGACTGAAAAGGAGTTTATATATAAGTATATAAGTTATATCAGTTAAGATGCAAAACATTCTAGTTTGTGTATCTAATGGACAGTTGGTTTTAATTAATTGTAAAGATCAGAAAGTTTCGAAGGACATGCTTATAAAAACATTCAATAAAACAGTGTGTGCTCACCTATAAAGGAATGGGTGTTGTCCTGGAATCGGACTGAGTATCTGTCTGTTCTCAAAACAAGATCTGTGTAATCAGCATTGAGTGGAAAAATAAAGAGACATGGGGAATCCTCCCCCTTCTGCACACCATTTTCTATCTTTCTAGAACTTGTTTTAAACAGGTTCCCTAAACACTCTCCCCACCTGCTATTGGTAGGCTAAATAGTTTGTCCCAGGCCGAACTCATGCCATTGGCAATAGTTGCTTTGTTGGTAGGGTATGGTATGGTCAGGAGTAAGTATTTTAACAATACGGTATGCTATTAATGTGTTTATTGCTGAGCTGAGTTCTCCCAGTCATCCTGGTTCATGTCTACTTTGAGGTTCTAGTTTGGAACTGTGAAAAAGCTCTGCTATTGATAAACATCCTGATATGTGTTTCATTTTCTCTCCTTGACCTTGGAACAGGTCCAAATAAAGTTAAACACTGTGAGTTATATATGAATAATAACCCGAGCAATAAATGTAACAAGCAATTATACAATTATATCCATTTTTATTTTTGTGTCTGTTTATTGTTTTTTACACAAGACCACTCTGTGCTTGGCTAATGTCTTGGTGATCAACTAACTGTCACATGACTGTAAGCGCCTGTCTGTTACAAAGGTGTGAATGGAACTTTAATGTCTGAACATGCCCATATGTTGGTCCACCATGATCAAAATTTATCATTTGATCATGATCATCATATGTCTAGTCGTCCACCATGATCAAAATTCCAGTCATCAGCACCGTCTGGTCATGCATATGCGAGATAAATTGTTAATGTCGTTAAAGTGAAGTTTGTAGGGTCTCAGTGCTGGGTTGCAGAGTTGCAAGGTCTTTCTGATGATGACAAGCAAGACAATGTACCCCATGCAGTGAGAGTATCACTGTAGAGGATTGACCACTGTCTTGGTTGAAACACTCAAGCACTCGAATGTGTGGTTTAGCAGGAAATGAATATATGGTTCAATAATGTGTTTGTGTACTTTTAGTTTAATGTTATGACATCCCTTTAGGAGGATTTTATTTGGATAAATACATAATTTAACAAAGGAGAAGGTCGAATAGCAATGCTCTAAATGTTATGCAATGTAAAAACTGGGCATGTTTTTCTCATTTAAAGAAGGTGTTAAGATGTCAAGGAATAGATGGTAGGACAGCACAAAGTGTGGACGTAGATCTGGAGTCCCGGGGGCAGGCAGTCCTTGACTTTGTCGAGGGTGTGTTCAGTAATAGCACTGGCCTTTTTGATCATTTTGTTTAGGCACTTGAAGTCTACTGTAACAGTATTGCTCCAGAGACCACAGCTTTTTCAGTATCAGCCAATCAGAGCTGTGAAGTGAGAGGTAAGAGCAACTGGCCAATACTGTTCTTTCTAAAGTTGCTGAGGCACCTCAACTTTAGCATATGGGATATGAAGCACATTCATCAGGCTCAGGAAAAAAGGGAAAAGCTGACTGGCTGATTTTTTTGAGACTGACCAATTCCATCAAATTTTAAAGCCTCGCTTCTGTGGAGCTTCTCAGCCCTCAGCAGAAACCATGCAATCCTCTCTGGGCTGCTGTGATAGGTCTGTGGTCGCTTATGGCTTGTACAGTCTGTCGAGAAATTGATTTCTTTAATTATTGTCCTGTTATACAAGTTTTGATGGTACCACACAAGTGTAGTTAGGGAGGGGTCTTATCCCATTGCTGAAGTTTGCACTAATGCTTAATTACTGTTTACACCTAGTATTAAAATCTGTCACAGGTGATTTGATTGCAAGTGGACAGCCAAGACTTTGTCATGTGCCTAAAATGCACGACCACTTATGATAAGACGTTGTTGAGGGGAGGGTTTATGAACATGACTGAAGATAATTTCCAGTGGGGGGTATGTTTCTGCTGATTCACCATTATGAATTTAAAATCCAAACCCTTGTTGCTTATAGCTTAAAAACCTTCAAACCCATGTCATTACATTAAGAAATTAACAGTTCAAATTTCCTTCTTTTTTACCTACAGATAAATACATGACATGAGGGGGCAGAAATTATGAAAAATGTTTAGGGGTGAATTTACAGGTATAAACTGTACAGGTATAAAGTGATTTCTCTTTATGTTCTTCTGCTGTATTTCTCATTGGAACTTGAACCTGATTCCATCATGGCATGTTGATGAACCGTGTTGTCATTACACTAAAGTTTTGTCCCCACAAAACCTTTCCCTGCCATGTTCTTGCTATTATATGTGGTTCAAGCGCTAACCTGGAAGACTACTTTCCAAAAGAAACAGTTCAATGGTTATTATGGTTGTAAATGTCAATCTTGTTTTCCTGTCATCCTGTCATTTTGCGGAGTATTGTTATCACCATCATCGAGTTTAATGTTTGCAGTTGCATCATTTGCTTTTAAGGGATCCACTTTAAAACAGGATGTAAAATGCAGACAAGCTCATTTAAGGAAGGCAGTTAAAGATGAGAGGGAACATGTTATTGATCTGTTTGTAGAGTGTGCGCCACACCTTAAATGTTTACCTTTTTATCACCAATTTTAATGTAATGTAATATTAATGTAGTAAGTGACCAAAGAATGTGATGTTCCTTACTCTCTCTCTTTCTCTGTCTCTCTCTCTGTAGCATTAAGCTGCTTGCGATTCAAGACTTGGCTGATCGGGAAGCTCTAGACAAGGTATTGTTACAGTTTTCCACATAAGCCACATCACATCTCATTTCTTACCATCAACTTATGTTTCGGTGAATAAAGACCCATTCACACCAAGGATGATAACAATAACTATAAATGTAATGTTTTAAAATAATAATATTGTTGGGATTACTTTTCATGAAATTTTTTGTCTTTAAGAGACTTAATGTTCCCAAATTCATCATCTTGGCTGTGAAACTGTAGGGCACAAGCTTAAAATAAACAATGTTATCGTCTGTTGGTGTGGATGCTAATATAGTTAACGTTATAGTTATATCGTTATCACTCTTTGTGTAAATAAGCCTGTACAGTTAGCACACACCTGCACAGTAATTTAAACAGGTTTGTTTAATCAACTTGTGCTTTCTCTGTCCAATACGTTATTAACCATGCAAATATACAAATGTGTCTTGAAATTCTTGAACAGACTGTGTAAACCCTAAAAAAAACAAAAGCAGTTAACAGTTTTAAGCATGAAAAGCCCTCCGTCATATTCTCTGTGATCTAACCCAGCCAACCCATATTTTGTTGGATGTTATTTTTGTTCTGTTGTAAATGAGAAGCACACATGGCTGTGTGTGTCTGTGTGTTTGAGGTCTTCCTCAGTGTTGTCTGAAGCTGGGAATAGATTGGTAAAGTAGGTTAGCGGAGCAGCAGTGTGTCTGTTTGAGGACTCAAGGAGAATCTATATTTCTCCCTTCTCCTCTTTCACTCTCCCTCTGTATCTGTTTTTCTGTTACACTCACTTCACAGTACACACCAGGTTCTTTATCTCCAGGTTCAAACATGGTTGATGTGGTATAGTGTAGTGATTGGGGGACAGGGCTGGTAATCAGATGGTTGCTGGTTCAATCCCTCGTGACTTGTAGGCCAGTGTCCCTGTGAAGGGGTGTTCACACAGTGACAGTGATTTAAAACAACAAATTGACCAAACGTCGAAAGGTGACATGACTGAGTTATTTGACTATTTAAAAGTGCAGCAACACAGTGAACCCAATTGAGCTACTATAGGAGGAACTTGACTGTTATGGCTGTAAGAAGTGTACAACCAGTGTGAATCATCTTTGGGCAATCCTTCAGGAGGCTTGGAGTAATATATCAAGTCAATGTTTGAATAAACTGACAGCTCGGATGCCCAAATTATGCAGAGCTGTAATAGCTGCTAATGGTGGATATTTTGATGAAAATTTAAGTTTTTTTTCTATGTATAAACTGTTTATGTAATAAAATATGTTTTCGTAGTTTGTGTTGTCCCTTATCAGTGCAAAAGTATCACAAATTAAAAAGGATTCATGCCAATATTGTGCAAAACCTCACTTTTCTAGGGCGTTTTCAAACTTTCGGAGGGCAGTGTGTTTTTCTCTTAATTTTTTCTTATGTTCTTTCCTTCACTTTGCCTTATTACTGTTTGTTCTTGACTCTAGTACTATCTAACTGAGAGTCATATGGGATGTGAATGAGGGATTTTAACACCACTGCTGTCAGTTCTGCCGCAGTGAGCCCATCCCACCGTTCTTTCCTCTAGACAGCTTTTACAAGTGCTGACTGGACAGACTGAGATAAAAAAAAAGAAAGGTTTCTTTGACTTTTTTTGTTTCTTTACAAAAGAGCATGACTCTGATGTTTTAAGATAGTTTAGATATATCAGGCCAATTATTATTCAATTAAACTGCATTCTGTGAAATTACAGCACTTTCAACTGATATTATGAGAATAATGAGAGAAATTCAAATTGAAAACTGAATCATGTTTTTATTTGTCATTCATGATAGTCAGTTTAAACCAATGAAATACTTTGACAAATGCAATTTTTTTTTCTACCCACCAAATTTTGCTACTATCTTACACATATTAAAGTAATAGCAATGTCATAAGTATAAAAAAATAGAAAAGAAAAATGGGGATTAATAAAGTGGTCAAAAAATGTTAAACAAATCCAAACTACCTAATGTTTTGACTCCTTAAAGTAGCTGTTTGTGACCTAGATAACAGCTGTGCAGACTGTTTCTCATCCTGAAATGTACTGCATGCTGTTCTGAAAAAACAACCAGTTGTTAGACAAACACAGGCTTTGGATGTGTCTCGATGTCTTGATAGCTCTGCAAACTGTTGTGAAGCAGCATTGTTCTGCTTTTTGCCCCAGTATCGGGCTGTTTTGTTGACAGTTTGTGTTTTGGTTGCCATGGAACCCGAAGCTGGTGGTTGAACCGTCACTCGGATATAATAAATATTTCCACTGAGCTCCTCGTGACCAAAGCGACTTCCCCCAGACCACAGAGCTGTGCGTCATTATGGAGTTCATTAGCGTCCGAAACTGCCAGCTGATAAAGATGATGTTTCTTACGACAACATGGACAGATGTTCAGATGTGTCTCGCTTTTTGTCTCTCTCTCCACACACTTCTGCATTTCTCTCAGTTTGACTATAACACATGCTCTCCCTCAAACTCACACCGACCATCAGTCATCAGGTGAAGATCAGTGTGTTTACCATGTATTTGAGTTAAGTCACATTTTGTTTGGTGAGCAACTGTAAAGGTTGTGTGGGTGGGTGTGTTGTTAAAGGGCACTTCTCAGTATTGAACCATAAAGCACACATTCTTTCAGGAAAATTCTGTCTTGGAAGTATGTATAAAAGTATTTTTACCAGGCAAAACTTGCAAGTCTGACTGCTTAGAATAATAGAATAAAGCTCGTTAAAGAGAGGTGTGCTATTGCTTTAAGTATGAACAATGATATTAGTGATGCTCGCTTTAGCCAACATCAATAATAAATGTAAATTAGTAGTCATTTATATGAGGTAATACTAATAGTAAAAGAAAAACCCAGACTTTTGATGTATATCAATATTCTGTCTATAGATACATCTATATAATATAGATGTTAGTGGCATGATGAAGTCAGAGGCCAAGAGTCTATAAATAAGCTTGTATTTGTACTGGAAATATATGACCATCCCATTGTCTGAGTAATACACAAATATTATGCCTTTTTCATCTAATTGTCATGTTTTATCAGCAGAAGCTACCTTTATGAATCACCAGCTGAGAATCTGATTTCTGAGTCACTCTCATGCATTTAAAAGATTCCTGGCTATCAGTTTTGTTTATTTCCCCTTCAGTGCTGCACACTTTATGGTTTCTTTCTAAACTACCAAGCCTTTTAAGGCATATCAGGCTCGGTCATGACACAGAGGAAGAGGCTGCTGGAGAGGCTGCTCCAGAAGCTCAGACAGTAAAATCTTTATGCCCTCTGAGATACCTTGTTTTGGTCAAATTCTAGGTTGAATGGTTTGTATCCTTAACAATCCCAGAATGCATTGTGATGAATTCTGTGGGGGGAAAAACATGATGATAAACAGTTTGAGAGAAATGTTAATAAATAGGGCCTGTGATTCATTTAATACTGAAACGTCTTAACAACTACTTTTAAACTATTTAAAACTATTAAAAAATATTTACCTGTGGTATATAAATAAATAAAGCATTGTGTTGTTAACTTAGTAAGCCATTCTCCATTGAAATCAGTGTCCAGTGCATAGCACAGAGTCGCTGCCTGTGTAAAGCACAGAGTAAAAATCTGTAAAAATCAGTCATAAGTTTCATAATTAAGATGCTTGCCTAACAGTTTGGTACCTAAATAGGCAATAGACAACAAGGAAGGTTTTCGAACACAGTTTATGTCTGTTCCTGTAGAGCGTTGCATTAGCAGTGCAAAGGTTGTGGGTTCGATTCCCAGGAAACACAAGGGCTGATAAAATGCATACCCTAAATACACTGTAAGTCGCTTTTGATAAAAGTGTCTTCCAAATGAATAAATGTAAATGTCTCAAATCTAGCACTGAGTAAAGTTTAATGTTTCTGTGATTTCCACTGCAGAGAGTATGTGGAAATTCACTGTCTTCCTCACATAAGCTCTAATTGTAAATTAGATTGTGTTTGTCGACTCACTTAGGCAGGTACAATGCCAAAGCTCTTTTTGGCGTCATCAGTTGGATTTAATTGCGGTAACATAACGTACCTGCATTGTGAAAACTACCATTGTTGCCCCGAATTGAGGCAACAACATTCTAGCCGCAAGCATTTTCTGTTCAAACTGCCCAACACAACAAATTCACAGCCAATTAGAATAGTGTGTTAGTCCAATGACTTTCACTGGGTGTGGGGCTACCCTTAACTGATAAAATATAGCTTTGATCTTCATGGCTGGTTGGTGCACCAACTTCAATTAACATGAAACAAAGAATTTTTTATTACTTGTTACCTGGTCAGGACACAGTGAAGAACTCCAGACGTCTATGCAGGAATAGAGAGCAATTACAGAATTTGAAAGCTGGAGGCAGATGTTTAAAGAATCTTTTTTAATTCTTTTGGTTTGTTGAATAGTGGTTCACGGTCAAAAACAAGCCCTGCCTACATTCTTTAGTGGCTTTTTAAAAGATCAGCTGATGGTATCGCTGGTTCTGTTGAACTCGTTTTGGCTGTGACTCCTGGGTCTGTCTGCTGGTGCTTTAGCAGGAAACTCTCCTCTTGCTCTCGGTTAATTATAGAACATAACTGGAGGGGTTTTAGGCAATGGGAATGTCAGATGTAGTTATCAGGTTTCCCGCTCCTGTGAACATGTTCTGTGTGTGTGCTTCTGTAGAAAAGAGCCAGGTTGTTTTGCTGGAACATTTAGAGAGATGGAGTTTTGCTTTTTCTGACATCTGGGTGATCAGATATAATAGCATTATGAAATCAGGAGGAATTTGGCAGTGTAAGCTTGAGCCCAACATAACACATCTGAGAGAATTAGAGGAGTTTGCAAATTATAATTTCTGGTATTATCATGACCAATATTATAAATCTATGCAGTTTTGCATGTTTCATTTGTAGATGTTCACAATGGAAATTGAAATGCTTCAAGTAAAATAAGGCATCAAAACATCTTTCCGGTTTCACGGTAAATAGGTGCAAAACTGTTTAGTACTTTTTTTTTTAAAATGCACTAATATTGGTCAATACCAATAATAATATATCGTGCATCTCCAGCAGAAACATTATTGGTGACTTATAAGAGGCACAAAATATAAAATCTAAAGTGAAAAACGTTAATAATTTTTGTGTTTTATTGAGCTTATCTGTAAGTTGAGATTCAGTATTTTGTCAGTATTTTTTCACTGTAGTGTTTTGGTCCAGTGCAAACCTTTGCAACACATACTGAATGTTGATAACAAAAAGATTTTAATTTTAACTTGTTCATAAAAAAGGTTGCATTATTAGAAAAAGATGCTAGGCTTTGATGGAACAGTATTTTCCTAGGTATTGAGCAACTGCTTTTTACTGCTGATCATCTGCTTGTTCTTTCTGTTTTTTGTCAGTTTTGTGCCGAGTTGAACCAGCCCACCCTTTCCAGTGTGCGTAATTGGAAGAGTGCCAGAGGTCTGTGGAAATGTGCTGTTTCAGACAAACCAACTGGACAGTCCAGTAACGTAAGTTTTTGATCTCTGTGCCTAGATATCTGTTACAATTGTGCTCCGACACATAACCCTTGGGGTCTCCCCCAATATATACCAAACGTAAGCCAAAGCCATGGGTTTGATTCCCAGGAAATTACATATTGATACAAAAACGTATAGTCTTAATGCACTGTCGTGGGACAAAAGCATCTGCAAAATCAACTTGGTATTTGTAGCACAAATTGTAGCACAAACAACACAGTCATAGCATTTTTTGAGTCTATTGAGTCTGTGGGTGACCATGATTTTAATAAGATGTGTTCTTGGATTAATATCTTATATTTGTCCTGGAGCAACATTCCTGTTAAAGATTTATAAAAATACATAAAAGATACATAAACAACCCCTATCCCAGTCCTAAACCTAAATCTAACATTGACCAAAGCTATTTCTACAATCTGATTGGTTGATAGAAGGGTTGTTCCAGGACCAACAATGATAAAACATGTTAGCCAGGGCCAGGGACATGTCCTGCTTGTCTGTGAGATTTTTGCAGAATTTCCCTTAATTTTATTCTTAAGCTTACGGTTTTATGAAGTACCAATAGTTGTTTATCGTTACTGACCCTAAAGCTCTGCATCGTTACAAGCACATTACAGTATATTTGGAAATGGAATAACTAACATATTAGTAATTCACAGCATGCTTCTTTTCAAAACTTTTATGTGTTGTGAAAGGGAATGTGAACACAACATTTACACAACAGTCAGAAATCTTTTTTACCCTGTCCAGTGGTGCCTGGCCAAACACAAGATGTTCTTTGGATTGTGCTGTTTAGCCACACAGGAAAGTGATGAAATGTTGCAGCTATAAACTTTAAGCTCCTGGATTAATGGCGACTTTAAATGGCGACTTGTAAGATAAATGCAGGGGATTGTAAATTTCTGATGCTTGCTCTTGACCGCTGAGGTCTGCTTGCAGTTAATATTAACCTTGCTTACCAGAGATAAATAAGACTGGATGGATATTTTCCTGTAGTTAGACATGAATAAGCATGTAATCATTAGGCATTTAAAAGCATGTAAATGTGCTTATATTAGACCACACATACTATGTGTGATTTTGTTTAGTGTATTGCTGACTTCTAGCCTTAATTATTACCATTTTACACTAGACTTAAGTTTTCTGAAGAAAATGTGAGGTGTTCTGAGTGTTGTTTCTGGTAAATTATAAAATGATGACAAGGGTGCAAGGAATTGCTAGATGGTTTCTAGAGTGTTCTGGAAGGTTACTAGGTGATTATTTCCATCCCAAATCTCTGTGGTATTTTTTAGCCTATTTCATTGTCCACGAGGCAAATATCGAATTACTCAGCAAAGTAACAGAACACAGGTCTTCTTAATAAGCCATACATTTATGGTTTCATTTATACTTACAATACAAACAATGAGTAATGTCACATATTAAAGTTCAGTACTTTGTAAACGGGGGTTGTTTAAATCTCTCACCCTAAATTGTACACACTGTACCACTAATTATTCATATAGATATATATACATAGCTATACATATATAGCTTTTATTTCTGAAGTATGCGTAGTCTTCTATTTCTATCAAACACAGTCACCGTTTATTTTCAATACAAACTCTTTTAAACATGCACCATGATGACGTGTTCAGTAGATTAGTGTTTTGATACAAACAGGCAGAGTGTACTTTTCCTCTGGTCTTTCTTATCTGGGCTTTCTCTGTGCATGTAAATCAGGCATCAGGCACAAAGGCTGCAGATGTAAAAAAAAAAAAAAAGCTGACACATGCTTATCCACACAACTCCTGACAGTCCTGTGGCCTTTAGCTGAGCACACATGGCATACGTGAACAATGCACAATTCATACTGTATCTATGCAAATATTAACTTGTAGTGTCTGCTTGTGTTGTAGGGCCCTGAGATTAAACATATACTATAGACATATACTATAAACATATACTATAAACATATACTATAGGCTGCTGTTATGAAGGGTATTATTAGCAGTGTTTAAAGAAAGCAGTTTATATTGTAAACTTTCAATAACAGTTTATTGAAACTGTTCTGCTTTTAAACTATGAAAAGTTTTTAAAAGTCTTTTTATTTTAAATCATTTTTGATCACAATGTTTAGGTTATCTTTTAGTGTATAGGCTTCATTTAGCATATGTGGAATATCTGATATATCAAAAAGGTTGTTGATGGATTATTCCTAATAATTACTGAGATTTGGGTGTAATTATTTCAGGGTGCAGAGTACTCAGGATTTCTGTGGGACTACTCATCTGGCATTCAGATAAAGGATGTCACAGTCCTAGAAAATCCTGAAACAAATGGAAACGGAAAACATCCACATTCTCAGCCATACCTGGGGCGTTTTTATGTGAGTGAATCTGGAATACAGATGGCAAGCTCATTTAGTTACTGATGGGTTACTGATAGGTTACTGATGGGTTACTGATAGTCTGTTGATTGATTGTGATTTTAATTTTTAATTAATGTGATTTGTGATGTGATTTCTTAAAAGGCTAAGAAAAAACGGATGGTTTTTCGTACTGAAAAATGATATCAAAAGACATAATTTTATGGTGAAAATGTGTTCACGTTCAAATAGTTTGAATAATGAGACTCCTAAATCTCACCCAGCATTTCATGTTTAATCAGATCGGCTCGTCAGAGCTTACGCTGGTTAATGTACACCTGACAGCAGCACCATCGCCTGGAGAACAGAAAGGGAAAAACAGTCCAACACCCTCCAATGAGCTAAAAACCCACAAACTAAACACTGGTATCCAGGAAACTCTCAAAGGTACGTGTTACTTTGTGCATTATTGTATCTGTCTCACAGCTGATAGAGCAGCAGCTTATCTGTTCTGTGTCAGTCTTTAGCAAGCGCCGCAGGGCTATCTGACTCGAACACTGTCTTTATGGTGAGATGTTTAAGTTGTATATTGGCTCATACTGTGTACTCTAGTACACGGTCAGAAATTTCATCAGGACTTGGGGCAAATTGCCACAGAAAGTGACAAAAGTATGTTGCTTTTTGGAAATTATTATTTCTTATTTCTTTTGACTGTGGGGTAAAATGTGATGGGACATGTTTTTAATATGTTCTGTAAGAATTTTAATATAAATGGATAGATTAAAATATACATAAAACATTACCTGAAAAATTTTGCTCAACAAATCTAAAATTTAAAATATATATTTTTTAATTTTTACCCTTCTAATTTTTTTTTTCCATATTAGAAAACTATTGTAATTTCTACAAATGTTTGAAAGCTCGAGTGTGAATATGCAGTCATTGATTTTTTTTATTTCAACAAAATAAGCTTCTGGTGCTTTGCTGGTGTTACTGATGTAGGTGAGCGAGAGCTGCTGGTCCTCGGACACTTTGGCATGGCTCCAGACAGCCCCGAGATGGAGTTCCTAAGGAAAGAGAAACTGACTGCTCTTGTCCCTCCGTCCATCTTTACTAACATCAGCACCCGAAGCCCGCAAGGTTCCCTCTGCCTGGAAAACATCTGGACCAGCCGCTCCTTCAAGAAGATCTACACAGGTTGGCTTCCATGGCTTTTTAAATGGGAACAGTTCTTAATAGCTTCTATAGATAATGTTTGTGTTTGTGCTACCCCCTTCAGGTCATTGCTCAGTGGTGCGGGAGGGACTGACCAATCCCTGGATTCCCAATAACTGGTCGTGGGGTGGTGTGGCATCCGAGCACTGTCCCATAGTGGCGGAATTCTACGTAGACATAATTCTAAAGGAGCATCTGTGCAATGGGAACAGAGTGGCAGTGGTGGAGAGAGGAGACACAATGAGCAAACATGAGCGGTGACCTTTGACCTTTTTACAATAAGGTCTGATTATGAATGAATGGACAAACACAATCATTGACTGAACATGCTGTAGATGAAGAAAAGATAAATGAGGACTGATTGTTTTTTGTTGTCTGTCCTGTGTACAGTAGTTTCTTTAGCAACAAAATTATTAAATTTTAAAGCAGAGTGATATACAGAGAGAGATATTTAAACAACGATTTAATAAAGATGAAGAAACAAATGACAAAACGTGTGCCACAACTTTGTAAGTGCATACAAAAAAATCAATATTTACAACCTCATACAGAACAAACATGGTCCCACCTGTTGAGGAAAGAATGACAGGTGGACAAAGAGGGCTAAAAAAGAGGAAATGTAAAAATGTTACGTAAACTAATTACTTCCTTTTTAATACAATGACTTTTTATAAGATACTATGTCCTTTTTATAAACTGGTGAATTATTTAGCATTTGTCATCACTTCCTACAAGATCACTTTATAAGGTGTAGCAAAGGTTAGTCACTTCAATATAAAATTATTTAACTGTAAAATATTAAATAATTTTTAAAAATATTTTTTTAGTCATTTCTTTTTATAAAAGTGACAACAGCTCCACCTTCTTTATAAAGACAGTTCTATATTGTGTTAGAGTATGATGTTGGAAATAAAATCAGGCAAGGTTAAAGCAATTGGTAATAACAGTACCAGCATTGCCTGAATCCTCTTCATATTAGTTTATCAGCAGTTAGACATTGGCTATCTAGCAAACATTCATCTGTGTTTGCTGAATGTCAGGTCCTAACACACACAAACCTGACACCTTTCCTGTGAGTATATGAGCATTAGAGCTACAGTGCAATACCCTGATCTGTGTTTAACTACAGAGGGAAATATGTTGAGTGAAGATTGGTCCTGTAATGATTTGTTCCTTTGTGTCATTTCAAATCTTCTGTCAGACTAAACCCAAAGCTTTTTTGGTTGTCTAACAGATCTTGTTTTTATTTTTTTAATGTCAATTATGAGTACCTATGAAAGTTAAATAGGGCAGATTGTTCTTGAAACAGTTTTAATGAACTGTTTCTCTGTGTATATATGTGCATACAGCTTATATAGAATTTGGCTGACAGTACAGAGCGGAAGAGGACAACGCAAAAATTGAAGGCATCAGGTTTTCCTAGTCTTTACTGTATTACATTGAAGGGCAAGATCAGGGCATCAGCATGTCATTTAATTGTAATTTCATGTAGTTAAAACTAAAAGCCTCCGTTACTGGTGTAATCTTGGGTATATCTAACGCAAACCCTGGCTTATTCGCATAAAATGTTGTTAGCCTGGTATCTGAATTTGCATAGTATGTGGAGTCAAATATTCATTTTGCTTTTTAATGCACAAACGTAACATAGATTCAGCTGGTATCTTATTGGATAGCCATGCACAAATGTATGCCTAATGGAATCTTTAAATTAGCAAGAACCTTGTCTAATATTTGATCTGTCCGATGTGTGCCCTCTAGTGGCCATTTGCAGAAATGTACACTTGTTGTCTACCCAAATGTCTACCTAAACTGGAAAAAATGTGACCAGCCTGAATGGCCATAAAATCCCACAATCCCTTTTTAATCCCACTGATTGCAGGCAGTGTGTGAAAGATAAGACCTAACGAGAGATTAAATGAACTCGAAACGTTTTAATATGGCTGTGAAGATGAAAATAGATTATATTATTGTTTACTCAACATGTCAGGCATTGTAGTTGCCATCCAACAGGTGTGAAAAAACAGCAGCATCCTATTACAAAGACACACGAGACACTTGTGGCTCTGTCTGTGGAAAGAGTAAGCCAGGAGATCACTTACAGGCTATTATGGGCATGTATAATGATCAGGTATTGCATGTTTTGGTTTAAGGCTGGGATAAACCAGAGCTTGTAATTAACGATCTAGTGTCCCGTGGATAAAATGTATCTATGATGCTACATTGAGAAACGATTTACAATAAAGACAGTGAAAATCATGAACATTTTTAAGGATTAGAAGCAGAAAAAATAAAGCCAATTCTTATGAATAAATATCACACAAAGAAAAATTATTTAATTTGAATTTGACATGCATTTCATGGACACCTGAACATATCTTTAATGAATATACGAATGACGGGAAATGTCTCATTTTTAAAAGTTAGAGGAAATTAAGTGATGAAGAATGGGGAAGCACAGAAATTCACAGCACAGCAGAATTTACTTTGACATTTAGGATCCACAAGATTGTTTGCTTTCATAAAGGACACTTACTGTGTAAAATAAAAATTTTGGCACCTAGATTTTCATATAATAAACTTTGTGGCATTTTAATCACCCATAATGTTAAATCCATGCCATTATGAAGATGTAAAAACATCACATACATCACAACATCTACATAGAGCTTTACAACTCCTACAAATAAAATGTCATAAAAATCCAAGAAAGAACACCTTATTAAATATCTCAGGGAACTTACGGTACATATAAACCTTTGGCAATCTGTGATTTGGCCCCTGTGTTTAACGATCCTTAAAAATAAAGAACCTGAGAATGAATCTGTGTTTGTGTAAATTATCTGTAATTTATTTTTTTGTTTAAGGTGCAACTGTGATCAGAAAGGCTGGTTTGGCCATGCAAGAGGCCTAAAAATGGACTTTTTAACTAGCTGAAATCTCAAAATTAAAGAAGTTCTGGAATCTATTTATTTGCTAATCCTTATTACCATACTAGCAGTTTAATATCAATCAACACAAAATACATTATTTATAATGAACTGCATGCAAGGCTTATTTGGACTGGTAAAGAGAAGTACACTTAGATTTAAGGTGCAATTTGGTTTTGACTAAGAAAGTACACAAACAGAGGCATCAAATTAAAAGTAACAGCGAATAATGGGGGAGAAAAGTATGATAAAAGCATTAAAAATACTCAAACATGTTTTTTGTGACAGTATATTGATGAGAGGGGTTTGGTAACAGCAGGTTAGCAAGGTCACTGACATCACTTAGGTTTGTGTTGGAGGTCAATGATCATGAGCTCAGATAAGTGTGCACAGCTCCTCATCGGTTAGCTGGTTGACCTCCATGATTTTGTGGAGCTGCTCTGTGTAGCGTGCTCGGTCCTGCAGGAAGTGAGGGATGCGCACATGCTCCATCAGAGCCAGACCCTTTAGACGCTCCACGTCCTCATAAGCCACCTACAGAACTCACACACTGTTAGGACTACATCATCATGACAACCTAAAGGTCAGCTGTTATTTGTTTAGAGTCCCTGTGTTCAATTATAAAATTAATGTCTAAAATCCACATTTTATAGTGTGCAATGTTAACATAATAAATAAAAAATAAATAAATGCACACAAACAACTCATAAAACACGTAAAGAATGGTTTTAAAGCAGGACTTTCCACAAACCTTTCCCAGAGCCGTGAGAAGCTGGAAGTCAATCATATCTCTGTATCTGAGGATCTTTAGAATACCATCCAGATAAACCTGATCCTTACTGAAACAGCCTAAATAACAATAACACTTACATCAGTGCAATGCTAAATATGAGTTTTACATTTTACTGCTTAGCTCAGCTGAAAATAATGTTTTCATACTGGGTGATAAGACCTAGTATTTATAAATTTTATAAATTT
>JAZGTJ010001652.1:42348-52369 GCA_036877575.1 Botia almorhae | reverse complement strand
TACTGTAGAATTGTACGCAGCATATTAAACACTTTATCCAATATTTATGTCCAATATTACATATGACTCACTTTCTCAAAAGAAATGCCCAGAGCGTTCTCCAGAGAGAGGTCTTCTGCTTCCAGTGTGGGATTATAGCGCTTCAGCTCCTTCAAGCAGGCGTTCATGATGTCCAGAATAGAGCTCTGGATGGCTCTCATGGCTGGAGTCAGAGTCACGTGCAGCTCCACCACATCAGGCTTGTGTCTGTCCAATGTTGTGTTGACTGATGCCTGGAATCTAGCAGACAAAACACACCACGAACATGCGTGATTTATAACATTAACAAGTGAAGAAGTCATGAGAGAGAGACAGTTGTTTATACCTCGGCCAGAGAAAGAGTTTCTTCACAAACAGACTTCTCATCACACGCTCCACCTGACAGAAGCCGGAGGAGAAGGATGTGGCTTTATCTGTGAAGGCCTTGATGAACCCCGTCTTGTTTTTTTGCCGATACAGTCTCAGAATGAAAGCCTCCTGACAAGACTCGATGATCTTATGAGCACGATACACCAGAATTCCTGCAGTACAAGCCGAACAGCAACGAATGTCAGTAAACATTCATTTTCTTTTACAAATCAACTGTATTTCTGAGCTTGATTGTAATGGATACGGCTTTATTATCAACAATCTTCTGACCTGTTATGAGGTGAGCGGGAATTCTGTCAGTGAGGAAGTCCACCACTAGGATACGACTTGTCACGAAGAGAACTCCTCCTCTAGTGTACACATTATATCTATCACTGCTCTGTACATCACTGGTTACAGTCTGGGGGAGATGGCTCACCCCTTCAGCTCGCAGCTGTTCTGTGAAGTACTCCTTCAGCAAACACACACACACACACACACGCGCGCGCACACACACACACACATTCATTTGTTGTACAGTGTGTGTGTGTGTGTTTGTGTATGTATATATCAATATATATATATAGAGAGAGAGAGAGAGAGAGAGAGAGAGATCTTAATCTGATTCTGCACACTAATTAACTTCAATGTAAGCATTTAGCTATTTTAAAGTACTAATTTATTAAGTATTATTTCTTACACTTGATCTTTTATTAATTAGATCTGTACTATGCTTATGTCGTACTGTTTTGAAAGTGAAAAAAACAAAGATTGGTTTATTTTTAAATGCCTTTTATTAAGGTATTATTTTAATTGCAGTACAACAGCATCATTATTACATTCAGTTGCAGTACAACAGCACTAATACAGCACGCATCTGCCCTACCTGTTCAGGGGTAGTTGTGTTGAGGAGCAGAACCAGACTGCCCTCCTCTGAATACACCTTCATGAAGTGTAAGAGGATCCTGTCGATACCGAGACCCTCCGCCGTGATCAGGAGCCCGTCCGTGCTGAACAGACTCAGAAAAACCTCGGTCTCATACTCCAGCAGCGGACTCGCCATCTCTGTAGCTGATGGTCTCAAATAATGATCAAGGTTTCAAGTGCCAAATTATAGATTTATGTGAACCTGGTTTACTGGATAGTTCTGCATAAATGTTTACTAAGACGCCGATATGTTGTCATTCGTCTTTTATCGGGACGTTGAATAAACTTACAGCGGTTCATAATGAAGTTATTTTATATTCATTCATATTACACAAGTTCGGTTCTTCTCCGTTGTTGTTTCGAACAGACTTACCGTGTCACGTGACTTCACGAGCGACAGTTTTATTATGCCCAGTCGAGATATTAGCGCCACCTCCTGCACTGGAGGTCAATGCCGCTAATTAGTGGTACATACATTCGGGTAATTAAAAATAAAAATAACATATATAGTATACAAATCCGACGTATAGACTACAAACTCGCTGATTCGACACGTTGAAGGTGCATTCATTCTCCATATTTATTTAAAGGAAGGAGTTATTGTAAGTTTGGTATAAGCTCGACATCAGAATTTATTAGTGAATGTAGTGACATTATAAATGGTGACATTATATTTAGCAGACCCTATCAGAGAGTTTAGCGACCAAAAACAAGAAATCAATCAGATTAAATGTATTGTTGAAAAGACCATAAAATAAACAACAGTTTCAACACTAATAGCTATTGTGATTGCGTATTAGATCAAATATTGTAAAGCCACATTTCTATACAAATATTTTGGATGCAGAAACAAAAGCAGTTTTGCTCATTATGAATCGGTGGATGTATTGTCATGTAGCGGCCTTGAGAGAGCAGTAGAGCACTGCCGATGCGAGCACCGCCCAAAGAGAATTTTTCACAATAAGTGGGGCATGCTTAAAAATAAATAGGAAATTGATTTAAATAGCTATTATGCAGAATATTACATGCACGGAGATGTTTTTTCTTGAAAAACACAAAAATCTATAAAGAGAAAGCATTTTCACTTTGCTGCCAACATAATTACGCAGAAAATATGAGCAAAATATACAAAATAAACAGAATATATGCAAACGAATGAATCCAAATATTCTCTGGTTAGAAATTTATTTTCTATGATTGGGTTTTTTGTGACTTTATTGCCTCGCCGAATGCTTACATAAATATGAATTATATAACCTGACCATCCAAGGTATTATATGGTGGGCTATATAGGTATACGGGCTATATGGTGTATAGGCATATATATAGGGTTATATATATATATATATACTATATAGGTAGGCTAAAAGTGATCTAAGACTAAATCTAAGGTAAAAACAAACAAAACTACATTTAGTGAATTCCCTAGGGTGTCCCAGGAAACTCCTAGTTCATCATCAAGTGCTTTGGTTTCCTGTTAAAATTACAGATTGGAAACCCCAAACATCGCTTAAGGAAACGGCAGAAGGCAAAAATGATCTGATTTTAAAAAGCTTGTTTTTTGAGGTCACAGAGTCTAAGCACTTGAAGGAGCCCTAATGGAGAAATCTCAAGAAAAGCAGGTCAAACCTTTTATTCCACCTGGTGCAAAGTTGAATATAAGCCACTTAAATCCCAGCCAGTGGAAGCAAACTGACGCTTGCTGTGTGGAGCACCGCACTGACTGAAGATGTCAAGAAGCGTGTGAGAATAATCAAAACTGGACAGGATGGCAGCTCGGACAGCAGCTGGATTTTAAAGGGTGACAGGAGGGGCTCTGCTAAAACAGTTGTCAATGACTCATTATGAAAAATGTAACTTAAAGTAAACAGTAATATGGTATCAACATATGAATGATACACCATGCAGAGCAGTTGCTTCTTAAAGGGTTTGTTTAAATATCACACCTAAAATTTGCATGTTACGTGACAGGTATCACTGAAATATGTGTTCAGAAATATCACCTGTCTCTGTGACAGCTGTAGACTCCTGGAGGGCAAGAGGTGGGAAGGGGAGGTCTACTGATATAAGTAAAATAAGTTATAAAAATAAGTTACAGTGACAACAGTGTCCCTGATGAAACCAAACAATCAGATTTTCTCACAGTATTTGAACCCTCAACCTACATAACATACTGGTCTGGCCCGGGTCCAGTATGTGGTAATTGTGATATACTGTAATATTTGTGTCTAATCCAGAGTGTTTTGTTAAAATCACAGTTCTGAATAGAGCTAACACACAAATATTTCTCTAAAACAAATAATACTAATTAAGCACTTTCTGGTTGAAAACAAATGTAATTACTTTGTATGTAACATTGTATTTAGTACAAATAATACCACAGCTGCCTTATTTGATTGGACGGTTACACGCCAATAGATTTAAAATTAGTGTAGCTGTGTGGCTGAGAAGTCTTGAGATGCTTTTAAAAATATGATCCTCTTTCTGCAATGTCCTTCAATTCAAACCATTAATATTATGTGTATCAATCTATATAAAGGGGAAGAAAATCAAGCCTGTCCAGTGTAGAAAATGTGGCAACAGATTATCCACATTAGCATTGTTACTGGATTTTTATAAGAACCAGTAAAAAAAGAGATAAATGTTCCCGTAGAGTCTAGAAGATAGAAACTATCCGCTAATATGTTACATTTTCATGTTAAAATGAGTCAAAACGCTAATTAATGTTTTGCTAAATTAATCACAGAGCTCAAAAGCAAAGCTAACAAGGTCACGCGCCAAATTTATACAGCACGCTATTGGGGTTGACGGTTGGTTTATCATTTGGTTTTAGACAGGTATTTTTATATGCATTAGTCATTTTGCTATGCCAATGAGGCGTCTTAATTTTAATGATGTCGTGTGACTGCGTCTCCTCATTCAGCCTGTGTTCTTTCCATCTCTGCTAATGTGCCCTCCACCTCTGCTAAAAATGACTCAGTTACTGCAATAGAACAAACAGATGGACCGACGGCACATCAGTCTGTCAATGTCTGCCTGACACTTGAACTGAAAAGTTCTTGCTATAGAAAGTTTGGAACAAGGGGCCAAACAATACATTTTAGCTGGTTCAGGTTAGTCCTTGCTGGTAGAGGTCGTAACTACAAAGTATACAAGACAATTACAATATTGTTCAGAAAATTATAATTACAATAGTTACTGTAAGGTAGTTGTACTGTGAAACTAAGTTGAAGAAGTTGTGGTAAGGGTATTATACTGTACACTGAAACTGTGGTAAGGGTATTATACTGTACACTGAAACTGTGGTAAAAGCATCTTACTGTAAAACACATTACAGTTAAGCTAATGTAAAAAAGGAATAGCTATAGTAACTCACTGGCAATAGTGCTACCAGTGTTACCACAAAAATACAATAAAAAGTCAGTGTCGCAACATATTGTAATAAAATTGTTTTTTGTGCATGGATCATGTAACTTCTAAATATCTCATTATGTATCTTGACCATGTTATCTATACTGTTATGAGCTGCATATCTCATAACATAGTATGTTTTTGTCATTTTCCTGCACCTTCAGTTATTTGTCAGATGACATTTTTGGATCTGGTGATTGGCTACAAAACAGTCCACATAAGATGATACATTTCAAATGTATCTCCAGGGGGTCCTGCACCATCTCAGCAGATGCCATTAATAGGAATAGCTCTCTCCAGGTGTCACAGACCTTATGATGCAGCATAGCGTTTTTTACACTTTGGTTTAACAGCTAAGACAAATTCAGTTTGGGCTGTTTGGCAGGTGGTTATTATTGGTGGTTTATATGTCAGGCTGTTAATGCCCCGTGATTTACTCAGTGTAGGAGTTCATTCTGCTGTGTGAAGAAATCCAACCTGCTAAATGTCAAACGGCGTCGTGTTCCAAGTCTGAATTTGTCTATGCCAAGCCGCCTGTCCTTGTGAGAAGCCAATGAGGCTTATGCTTTACAAATGGACCAATGGCCTAATAATTCCTAGTAAAAAGAAATTGATGTTGTTACATTACACTATGTTCAGCTAACTTACCATGACCTACTGAAACAGTCGTTGTACGAACGGAAATCCAATTGTTAAGAAACCATTACAATGGTGCGGTCACTAACCTTGACAAATCGCACTATGTTGTACATCCCTGAGTACTGAATGTAGTCTCGGAGCGACATACTAAATACTTGCCCTTGGGCTCATGGATCACAACAAAGAGCACAGAGCAAACATGCTTTCAATATACAGTGACGCTTCGGTAAAGACCAGGAGGGACAATAAGGTAACGTGAGATAACTTACGTCTAGCTTCACTGAGCATCAGTGCAATGAAAATATGTCGCACTGGGAAATATGTTTGTTTATTACTGTCAGTGTATGAACCACTGCACTCGGAATAACCGTGATTTTTTTTTTTGAATGACTGAGTTAAAGCTGCAATCTGTAACTTTTGCATCTCTGTTGGAACCATTTACGAATGTTCTAGTCAGACGAAGCCAAATTGACATCACCTGCAAAATCTGACTCGACAGTGTAAATTATAAATCATTATTTTAAATTTACGGTTGTAAATTGGGGTAGGGAGACTGTGTTGAACACTGCTTGCTAGATAACTGTATTTGTTTATTGTTAACCAAAAGATTTATGGATTGCAGCTTTAATGATTACTGCTGATTTGGATAAAATCTCCTGTTTATCTTCTGTTTATCCTTAAATGCAACCAGCAAATCAATTTTTGCTTCTTGCACTTTGGTCGGAACGTTAACATTATCTCATGGTTTTCAGATTGTTAGGCCGTAGTATAACCATTGTTTTTTAATGTCGCCTATTACAAGAAAACATGCTTGTAAACACAAAATTGTAGTTTTCTATAAACCTGATTATGTCAAAACATTAAATACTTGTGCATCAAGCTACCTGTGTAACTGCATAAATAACTATACATGAAAAAACTCATGGTCGTAAAAACACCTATATTTGTTGCCGCCAACTATCCATGGAGAATATGGCCGGGCTGCTGGCCCTTTGAGTTTACGACCCTCTTGAATAAAGAGTAAAATTGTGAGGACAAGGAAAAATGACAAATCATAATATTTCTCAATTATAATTAATTTTATTGTAATTACAAGGTCCATTAGTAAAAATACAATCGTGCACAGAATATGATCACAGGGTTCCGTAGACATTAAACCTGAATGTTACATGAATCGATATGAAGAAAACTCCAGTTTAATAAATCCAGTTTAATTTTATCAGCTGTGAAACCGCTACAGAGTTTAAAACGGTTCCATTTTACACATCAAGCAGACTCACAAAGGAACAGATGAGGAAGTACGAGGTCGCAAACGGAATTCAAACAAGAGTTTGGTCTTTATAAAACGTCTTTCTTGTCGTTCAATCACACCCGGGCGCTTTTGGAAGCTTATAAGTCTCGTAAGCTTATAAGTGCGAGGTGAGGTCAGCAATTATGTCTTCGGTGATCCACCCACAGAGCAAGTGACTCGCTGTCCTGTTCACCGTAGCCACGTCTTTTAACAGTTACCATGGCGATTACCTCTTTCCTCCTCTCAGAGTCGGAAGAGAGTAATGAGCAGAGAGGACTGAACTCATCAAACTGTCATCCGCAGTGTTCAGCGCTATTAAACCACCATTGTACCGCGCGCTGCCTCTCTCCATTACTGTGATGAGCTGATCTCACTACAGTGTTTAAGAAATTGTCAGACGCATTTGCATGATTAACGCGTGTAGACCCGTGATCTATGTATCTAAGATCAAACTGTGTACCGGTTCATGAATTTAATGCTCGCTAATGTATTAAAACTTCTTTATTTCTATAAAAACACGCTCCGCGCATACGCATATTGATTCAATAACGACGTACCAAACTAAACTTTCATTGCATGGAGAAACAGCCGTGTGAATCTTCTTCAAAATCAGGATTGACACGAGGGTATAAAAACGATGACAGAACGGCACGTTTGAAGTGAATAATCGCTTCGAAATGCACCATTCTGATCGGTTTACGCCCCTCTAGCAGAATCATTTTTTAAAAAACGAGAGGGATCGTAATTGCATTTTCTTTATTTAGGACTGCCCCAAGAAAGCTATTTGACAAAAGACATTTATATACATACTTCACAAGACAAAATAATAATAACAATTTACACAAATTATTCCGTTCCGAAGTTTACATACTCTCGCTTCTGAATATTCTGTGTTGTCCCCCTCAGGCATAAAGGATTCCTTGCATCCATTTGTGATGTGTCTGTAATGAGTGGTAAACCCACCCACTCACTCTTGATAAAAGCCTTCAGGCCCTGTACGTTCTCTGGTTACCTTATCTGCACTGCAGGTTTAAGTTCTCCCCACAGTACCTTAATGAAAATGGGGCCCAGGAACTGTCCCACTGCAGAACATTTTCTTGTGCTTTGGGTTCCTATTTTGGTGGAACATCTGGGCATGACACACATGTACCATATCTCCAGTGCCACTTGAGTTCATACAACCCTAACACCCACTAGATTTATCTTCTTATCTTCTTGTCCTGTAGTTAGAAACCCAACTACAGGACGCAGAGGCTGTTTGTAAAGACAGTAAAGAGTGTGTAGCTTCTCCACTAATAATAATACACACTCATGTCCAACCATCACAAATGGCTGCAAGCTTTTAATAATGCTAAAGGGAACAACAGACAATATAAGAAGTGTATGTAAACTTTAGAATGGACTAATTTGCATAATTACAGTTATTGTTTTGTAAAGTATATGTGTAAATGCCTTTTATGGCAAACAGCTTCCTTGGGGGCAGTACTAAATAAAAAATAACATCACTCTGTTTTTCTCAAGGATAAACATCTCACATATTCTTTAAGAGGGTGTAAACGTACGAGCTGTAACTGCAAAATAATGTACTGTTGGTGGAACGCTCAGGCCAGCAGCTTCCTCAGGTCTTCATCCATTCCTCTTTCAGTTAACTGGTCCAGGCTGTGGTAGCGATGGCTGATCCCATTCTCACTAACTACCACCACCCTCACACCGTGCGTGTCATCTCCCAACTGACAACCAATCGCTGAGCTCACCACCATGTCCAGCCCATCGTAGGATCCCCCTGCGTTTCTGTGGTAGTGACCGGAGAACACAGCTTTGACCCCTAAAACACAGTAGAATGAACACACAACACAATAATAATTAAATCATTATATTTGTTATATAAATATAACAATTCTCAAACATATTAGTTACTGGATTTTGGATATAATAGGCAGAAAGCTGCTAAAATACTAAAAAAGGCCACGCTGGTAAATGAATGAAAACTGAATATGGGTTCACACTGGCATGGTGGGAGCCAATTCAGATTCAGTTCTGTTTGTCAGTCTGAATAAGCACTGCGAGGCCTCTCATCTCTCCCCTGCAGCAGTGGCTGAGACCGATCAGGAATTTAAAGCAACAGACTGACTGCAGAATCGCTACAGTTAATCGAACCAGTCACCCAGAATACTAGTCACAAATGAGCTCCATCTTTTCTGAAGGAAGCGAGGTTGAGGTTGCTCCTCCAGACAGTTCAGGCAGGGTTTAGCTTCTGAGGAAGAAATCTAACACAGGAGGTGCCCCACGCTGAGGTAACGGATGCATTTGGAAACAGAATGAAATTTCCCATGAATTTTTCATGCACGCGGAGCAAAAGTGCCAAAACAAACAACGATGATGGCAAGACAAGAGACGGCAATCCAAAACACAAAGACAAAATAATGGCCAGAATTATCCGCTGCTCGCCATCAGCAACAATTTCAGCTACCTTGACGCTTACAGACACACACAATGATGCGGCACGGAACAACAGAAGCATCCACAAGAATTAATTACAATAACAGGAACAAATCATTAGGGTGAATTGTGATTACATGTAAATGCATTCAGTGGGAAGATTATGGAAATGCCGGCATCGCTCACATATCATAACCCTATCATAATCCACTGCAAGGAAAGGGGCAACCGAGACACGACCGATAAAAAAAACGCTATCCAATTATCTGGTGATGTCAGATGTGGAACAGTGGAGCTGGATGAAGAATCAAAGTGCTTTTACTCCAAGGACCATCCTTTGTGCGGGCCTACGGAGAGAATAATTAGACATGCAATACTGTTAATTACCATAGACGTCCATCGTAACTGCAAATCAGTCTGAAACATGATTATAAATGTAAGGAAAAAGACATTGACCGGGACTGACTGAGTTTTGTTTTGGTTTTGTTTGCCCTACAGATCTCTGCATTTTTCAAAAATGTCTCAGCTTGCAGTCGCTTCATTTCTCGCTTGTGGATTTTGGCTGTAAACATCTCGGTGACTGCATACACTCCCACCCGTCCTGTAATTCAGGCTGATTAATAAGCTGTGATCTCTTAACAACAAACAGTTTTTTACTGTTTACTAAAACTATCACTAAACTGAGCTACAGGACCACCGAATGAGCTACAGGACCACCGAACTGAGCTACAGGATTACCGAAATGAGCTACAGGACCACCGAACTGAGCTACATGACCACCGAACTGAGCTACAGGAACATTGAAATGAGCTACAGGACCATCGAAATGAGCTACAGAAACAATGAAGTGAACAACAGGACCACCGAACTGAGCTACAGGACCACCGAATGAGCTACAGGACCACCGAACTGAGCTACAGGATTACC
>JAZGTJ010001652.1:0-42298 GCA_036877575.1 Botia almorhae | reverse complement strand
CATGACCACCGAACTGAGCTACATGACCACCGAACTGAGCTACAGGAACATTGAAATGAGCTACAGGACCACCGAAATGAGCTACAGAAACAATGAAGTGAACAACAGGACCACCGAACTGAGCTACAGGACCACCGAACTGAGCTACAAGACCACCAAACTGCGCTACAAGACCACCAAACTGCGCTACAGTACCACCGAACTGCGCTACAGGACCACCGAACTGAGCTACATGACCACCGAACTGAGCTACATGACCACCGAACTGAGCTACAGGAACATTGAAATGAGCTACAGGACCACCGAAATGAGCTACAGAAACAATGAAGTGAACTACAGGACCACCGAACTGAGCTACATGACCACCGAACTGAGCTACAGGACCACCGAACTGAGCTACATGACCACCGAACTGAGCTACAGGACCACCGAACTGAGCTACAGGACCACCGAACTGAGCTACAGGAACATTGAAATGAGCTACAGGACCAACGAACTGAGCTACATGACCACCGAACTGAGCTACAGGAACATTGAAATGAGCTACAGAAACAATGAAGTGAACTACAGGACCACCGAACTGAGCTACAGGACCACCAAACTGAGCTACATGACCACCGAACTGAGCTACATGACCACCGAACTGAGCTACATGGCCACCAAACTGAGCTACATGACCACCGAACTGAGCTACAGAAGCACTGCTTTTCTATGTATATCATTGTATTTTCTGTACATCTGCATATTTCTGTATATTCTGTCCACTGCTTGGAGTGACTCATCTTTATCCAATGAAATTCTTCCTTCACATCTCATTTCAGAAAACCCCATTTATCTGTCTGTTAATCCATGGGCTAATTACTGGAAGAACACTATCATCTATCATCATGCTTTCTGACTGAGACAGGTGAAATTTCCACAAAATGTGAGAGGACAGTAAGTACTAAATATAAATATTCACATTAAATAAGCAGAGTTCTGGTCCAATAGGGAAGCGTGACACCGTTCAGCATTCAGCTCCCCAGAGACACACTGAACACAGTTCAAGAGCCTTAGTTCCAAGCCAGAGAACTGAACGAATCTGCCAGATTTGGTATGATATGTAAATCCTACTTCTCTCTCGAAAACAAATCAGACTGCATTAACAGTTTAGTTTGTGCTTTGTGTGTGCGCGCTTCCGTCTATTTGTGCGTTCTGTCATTAGGCCACTGGGAAAAATGACTCCCCAAACTCTGCCAAGGCTAATTTGCATGACAGAAGAAGTACAAAACGATTTTATGCATAGAGAACATTGCTTATGCCAGTCATATATCACGCCCATCTCTCACTGTAGATCCCTTTACAGCTCTCTAAATGAGGAACTGAGTACTGTGTGCAGTATAATTATAACTTAATCCAAATATGCATGAAAGTCAACTGCCATGGCGGAGTGGTTGAGAATACCAATCAGACTGATTCCTGCGCACAGCTGAGCTGTTTGCTTACGAGCAAAGACGTTTTTGAAAGTCATACATTTTGTGATAGTCACATCCAAAAGTGTTATACTCTTGATGACATCTTCCATTGCTTATTTTTTAAGTCATTGTTTTTTTCCAAATACAAAGCTCTAATGAAAACAAATTAAAGACGTCAGATTTAAAATAAACGACGCTTGTTTCGCATTCACGAGTGACTATAAACCAACGTTACAAATTCAATTTCCACCATAACCAACGAATTACCCGTCAAAAACCTACAAAACTGAGGAAACCCCAAACGGTATCTGAGGCTTGTACACTGACCCTGTAATGTTCCATCGTCCGTTGTCGCCATAGATATTTGTTATCTCCAAGGCCCTGAAACACCACTTCTAATGATGCAAGACCTTCAGATACACGAAAATAACAGTGGACCCTTTCCTGATAACAATGGACACTCCATCATGCTGTGTCTCTCAGTAAATTGCCCACAAAACAGTCTATTCTTCATAATCAGCCTGAAACAACATGCTTCCCAGTTTATCTAGAATTCTCTAATGACAAGCACTGGTCTGACTGGACTAACCAAAGCCTGCGCTTATTTCCACTGGTTTGCATTGAATGAGAGCCGTAAGCCAGCAGAAAGAGAGGAGGAAACATTTGGCTTATCACTGCTAATTAGCGCGCTACAAGATAGCACCACTGGCATAGTGAGAACCGTTGAATGGCAATTTAAAATGAAATGGTTCTGCATTATAATAAAATGCGACGGGGGCTCGAAAACACAAGATAAGATTGTGGAGGCTCAGTTGTTGTGCTTGTCTGTTTAGGGCCCGTTGTTACGTATACAGCTGCGGATTTATCAATATGATTTCATCAAGAGTGTTTTCACAGCACACAGAAACAAAAACTTCATTCATAATCAATACCGGCTCAGTTTTCAGAGGCTGTTAAGATGGACACGTGGACTGTGCAAAGCAAGTCAGTTTAGTTTGCAGCTCTTTTAACCCTGACCCCCGATTATCACTTAAGCTGCTGTCAGTGACATTTATAGATGGAGACCCTTAACTAACGGAGAACACAAAGTAAATCACAGACCTCACGACGTGATTGATCTGCAGTTGTTTCCTCCATAGCAAACGTCTTAGAAAACATAAACCTCTGACCGGCTCGCTGTCTTGTGGACCATTTTAATTTGTTGCATAATATTAAATAGACAACACAGCCAGCGCCAAGATTTCTGGGCCCCGTGACTGTATATTGCTCGGGGCCTCTTACATTAATACAACGAAGAGGACTAGCTTCAAGCTAAATTCTCATTTTTGCATTCTTTGTCCTTTGATTATTAAGAAATCTAAGGTGTGTTTGGAATGAAGCTGTGGAGCGGAAGTTCAGATCAAGACCCCCCCCACCAGCTCACTGTAGCACGAACACACAGCATGTATAAACCAAAGACGAGCGCTGAATCACATATTAAACATATGCTGTTTCCTCACAAATATAAGGATTGAATCTTTCCGGTTTGTTCTGCTGTTAATCAATTTCCAATATCAATCCACTATAATGTCATCTGACCACACGGAAATCAATAATTCAATCATTTGAACACTCACCTCTGTGTTAGTTAATATAACCTTTGACATTGAAATCCCTCTGGATTTCCTCGTTTCCTTTGAAACGAACACAGCAGCTCATTCCATGATTGAGGTTTGTGGTGTTTGGGTATGTCAACTAAATAATAAATTGTGCATGAACATTTTCTGAAAAGGAATATTATTTGTTTAGCCTTAATCAGATTTTGTCTTTTCTCATTGAAGCAGTGCAGATGTTTATAAAAAGAAGAGACCGCAAAGACAACTCTCATTAGAGACCAACAGAATGCTTTGAAAACAACATGAGAACTATGTATGCCGTGTACTGTACGTACACTGTAAGTCATTAAATAAAATAACATGCGCTGGACCTGGCCCACTCTGCGTTCTGTAATCAATAATTAACCTATGCAGAACACGCTTGTTATGTAGTCCACCCTCATAATAGAATCTGGAACATGCAAAAATATGTAGGAACAACTTTCATATTGCTTGTATTATACATCCAGAAAAAGCACTTCAGGGCACTCACAGCATAATTAAAGAGCCACGGGCAAGACAAAGGCATTATTCCACTCTGTGACCATAGCAGTGCCGATTAGCATTCGTGCTTAAAGCGTTCTGGATCACACCAGTAGGTTCAGAAAACAAACATCTTTATAGGTATGTACAATGTTTCCAGAATTTGCTAAAGCAGTTTTGCACCACTGCTGAATTTACATGAGAACAACACCAAACAAATTCTTCAATATGTGATGAGAAAAAGAGATAAAAAAAATAGAACAGATAAAAACAATAGTTATTTTTACTGACTGCATGCCTGCGAAAACAAACCAAAAAACTTGCTGTTCGTTTTAAGAAAAAACATTTGATTTGTGCAGTTCTATGTTCAGTTTTATCATTCGAAGTATTTGTCTTAATTATTACAACTTCGAAATCATGTTTCCTGTAAACCTCCTGTAAAAAATCTCCTGTATTTTTACATATAGTATGATTCAAAATTAGCATATTGTTGTCCTGTAGCTAGGTCTGTGACATCATCAGAGAAAGGGCATACTCTTTAATAATTCATGCTACTGTATGAGGTATGAGCACTTGCAGGGTCTCGTTTGATGTGCAAGCCTCACGTTCTTTGTTCTCACCTGCCTGTTTGAACCTCTGGATCAGCCGCTCTCTGATTCCCCTCGGCAGGTTGAAGTAGTCGTCCTCTTCCTCGGCTGTGCGGAGGAAGAGCGGAATGTGCTGGAAGACGAGCACGTGCCGGCAGGGGGTCCGGGCGGCTCTCTGCAGCTGCCTCTCCAGCCAGACCTCCTGGGCCTCCATCAGCTCAGGGCAGCCTGATGAGTCGAAGAAGAACTGAGAGTTCAGCACCAAACACAAGACCCCACCCACCCAAAAACTAAAGTAATCATCGCCCCAGTCACGGCAGAACTCCTTCACGGTGTCCGGAGTGGGCGCGTTGCCGAGGTCGTGGTTGCCGCTGACAAACACGAGGGGAATGTCAGGGTCAATTCCTATTAGTGCTTCTTTGAGATCCTTAACTTGTTCTTCTCTGAATGGAACTCCTGGAAAATAGAAAGACATTCGTCTTACTTAAAACGCTTCCTTTAAGGGTTTGGGTGTGACCTTAAATATAAAGCGAAGTAATAGATGTTTCTGACCGGTGTTTTTATCCACCAAAATATCAGTGAACTCACTGACAATTTCTCAGTCAATAATTCAAAGACAAAACCTATTTTAACAAGATTAAAATCATGAACTGCCACTCAACTCATTTTCCTTTTGTAATTTGAAGTGAAACAGAATTATAAAAAAGAAAAAAATGTAGGGTGTGGTTAGAGGGGAGGAGCTAAAGTAAGAGGAACTGGTGATGTCAGCTGAGAAGAAAAGCTGTTGTAGGTTAAAGTTTGATTTAATATTACAAAGACAGTTTTTCAGAATAACATGCAACAATTAAGCGTAATAAGACCATGAGTATGTTTAGGTACACAGGACATTTTTGGATGAACATCATTTCTATCAACCAATCAGAGTGCGAGATTTTATTTAGGGTGTTAAGTTTAGGCTTACAGTGGTCAGTCATGGTTAAGGTTATGGTTAAGGTTTTGGTTATGGGTAGGGTTTCGATTAAGTTTTTTTACAGTAATATTGTTGCAGGACCAACAAAACATTTTAATACAGGAACACATCCTATTTGGAAAAGTCACAGCCGCATGAGTCATGTGATAAATTACATATAAAAACAATCTTTAATAGCTGCTTCAGGCTTTCTAAGTAAACTTAACAAGCAATACGTGTGTGAATGTTTACATTTTTAAACAGAATATAGGGAAGCACACACTTTTCTCTACGGTGAAAACAGACTAGCAAGTGTTGAGTTCTGAAGATCATTAATAACAGCCTTAGGTTTCCTCCAATATGACAAGCAGGGCATCTTGCTAATTGCCTGCTGTGGATCTGAAACTGAGTAACGGTGTTGAAATTACAGCCGGCATTACTGACTGCAGTGTTGTGAGTGTGGAGGCAAAAAATCTAAACAAACAGACCATAACTTTAGCCTAATACGACTATTAGGACCTAACAGCCTCTTCAACGCCTCAGAAATATGTGTCATAAAAACATCAACAACAATTTTGATTGATGTTTTAAAAATTCTTCACAAACTATTGGCCACTTTGAGGTCCTTTTACACCGAGAGTGTTAGATTTAGTGAAGACAAAACCCAGTCGCAGACGACTTATAACAGCAACACTTTATTTTAACAAGGGGTAACAACAGAAATCAAAGCCCCACGAGGGGAAAACAAACTCAAGGCACACTAAAACACAAGACAAGACTAGACTTATCTTGACATAACAGAAGGACCATAAGAGTGTCAGTAGACAACAATGTTCCAGCACAAGACGAAAGACACAAGGGCAATAAATAGGGAGGAACTGAACAGGATAACAACGGGAGGCAGGTGCAGGGCATGAACCAATAACTGGATGATTAACCAGAAAAAAAGGGGCAGGGTCAAGACACAAGAGCACATGGCAACACAGACTAAACTCAGAGCATGTGTTCTGAATCCTGACAATGTTGGTTCAAGCTTTAAGTCTGGCATATACTGTGCGATGTCCGTAAGGTCTTTTTTTAAATACCAACTCTCACTTTGAGCAAATCACTTGCGATGTAAAGCCAAAAGCTCATGATTTATTTGCTCACTATACGGTCCGACCATCGAGCTGTAGGGGTCTTTCTGTTCGTTTGTTTTTCTGTGAAAAAAAATCACTAACCAATAACACGCTTATTCGGTCTCAGTGCTCCTAATGCGAACAGGCCAATTACTTCTCGTCTTTTATGATCGATGACATTTCCCGATATCTAATCACGACTATCTGAGCTTTGTTTTGACTTCCTCTCTGATTTACGTAACGCTCACTCTCAACAGGTCCCTCTCTCTTCCAGCCGCGCCAAATCCCAGAGAAACCCATTAAAAAAAATCCCACAGGAGATCTCTATCAGCTAAACATACATAGAAGCAGGAGCTTTCAAAGCTGATTTCCCTCTGGTCAGCCCCACTGATGTGCAGCTGCTCCTTACAGAACTTCCCTTTTATCCTCTTTCAACGGCAATTAACAGCCTAACGTACGTGGAAAATTGAACAGAAGGGGGACGGAACCTCCAGCTCACCTTCGGAGTTCTCCTGCGTCCAGGCAAATGGTTTTACAGAACCGCAACAGGTTCAGCGCTCTCCAAATCTAATCACCTCCCTCGATGATCTCTCCTGCTGCCAGGCAGGAGAAGTCCTTGAACCGGAAAGCTCACTGGGATTCCTTGCCGACTTCAAGGAGCGACCTTTCAATTACCGTGGAACGCTGCTCGTTCCGCGTGTTCCCGCTTGTGGTTCATTACAGTCCGGAATGCGGGAGGCAGAATGGCCAGTGAGGCTTGAAGAGTTCACAGCACGTGTTTAATGAAGGTAAGTTTGGCTGACAGAGGGCGGATCGAACCTCGCTCTCCGCAGACAGTAGCGCAACAGTGCTGTTAAGGATGAGTAATGTGACAAATTTCACCATCTGGGATCCTGACAGAACTTGGATCCACAGGCTCGGCGAGACCCTCAATCAAAAACAGCTCTTCAGCTTCCAGCACTTCAAGCCAAGAGGGATCGAAAGTTTGAGGGAGAAAATGATCTCGATGACATAGCAGCACCTCCGTTCCTTCAGGCATCTAAAGAACTTCTCGATGTCCCACTAGAAACAGCAATTCTTTTACAGGTGCACTATTGATATTTGTCAGGTTGTTACTGTATGATATGTGAGATGTTCCTCAGAAGACCGCATGGACCGGCAGGAAGTTATGGTCTGATGGTATCACCAGGGATGTACTGCCTATCCTGCAGGACATCCACACAGGCTGAAGCACAACTTAGGCCAAAGAAATAATAAGGGTACCTGCTATCCAAACAACAGCCTCTTCTCATGGCTGTAATGAGAAAACAAACCTACCAAAACCTTCAGTACTTAGAGGTTCTGGAAGAGCTACTACCCCCAAGCCAAATTCCTAATGAGGACTCTACCAGGGCCCAGCGACACTATCAACATGTTAGACGCCCCTGTCACGCACACATACTGTACTTATCGCATCTTATCGCACATACTGTATATAGTGGCCACCAAAAGTAACTAAACACCTAAGCCACAATTAAAAACCTATAATTTCTTTCAATTGCATCGATAACAATGTATTAAATCAAGTGGTATCTACCATAACTGACTTACATTTACACTTCTGTACGTGTAGATGCTGTTTCCTGGGTGACGAACCCACAACCTTCTGCACAGCTAATGCAATGTTCTAAGCAACAGGAACACATATTTAATTAATTATATGAAGCCAATAACCCTTAAAGTACACAGATGTCCTAGCAGTTAGTATGAGTGCTATCTTATTTAAAGGCCTGTCCTTGGTTATCTTTATTTAAAATACACCTGGTTTGATATTTTGCAATGCAATTCCAGTCATACATTTGTTTAAAATACATACAAGTGTTTAAAATACCTTCTGGGACCACAGTTATGGGCCTAAACAGACCATAAACAGTATTTATTGAACGTTTATAGCATTTACAGTGTTTTTATACAGCTTTTTGAGCATAAGTTCACCAAACTTGTAAGTGACGCTCTAAATTTTTGTGTCACCAAAAGTCAAAATTACACGGAACACTTCAAAATTATTGGTATTCCCTAAAACTATGGAATTCTTCTACGTGGGACAAAATTTTTGAACAAAAAAAATGGAATCACGGTCCAAACAGAAAGTATGTGAGGCCCTGTCTTACTGATACATGAAGATATGGTGAGGAGGAGTCTGGAGAACCTCATGCAGAAGAGAGGAGAGACCGGCTAACTGATGGGCACGGTGTGTAATGCACATGACATCCTCTGGCTGCTCGGCTGGCCTGACACTAATGGGTGATGACAGCCGGCCGTTTAAAGGTCCACAAACCTCATAAACTTCCATGACTGTGATTTTACAGACAGCTTATCATATCCTGACCCATAAATTACATCCAGCAGGGAAGCCAGAAACCCGGGCTCATGTTACATTAAAATTCCCCTGGATTTAAAAGGAGATAAACTGATAAATCAATCATCAAAAATGGTGGAGTTAATGTCAACATTTTAATTTTATTTTATTTGTATGGCGAGAAAAAAAATGGACAGCTTTAAATGTACTCGCAGCAATCTGACAGTTTAAACGACCAGTGAGGAGCAAAGATAAACATTTTCATCACCTTCACAGGTGACTTCCTGTCGGCACATTCATATGTGCAGGATAACCGCCTCCCGGTCTACAGAGGGGCTTTTATTTCCCTATCTGCTTTGCAGTTTGAGCCAAGGCAATTAGATAAGTGTAGAGACTGCAGCTAGACGACTCATGCAGATGGTCCACAGCTTCATTTCATAACAGCCACCTCAGAGATTACAGGCAACAAAGGAATAAAGGACTAGAAAAGGACAAACTCTGCCTCTTCAATCATTTTAAAACAAGCCGACCCGAAATGAGCCTTTTAGTCTAATGCGTTCAGTCCTTTCTTTGTTGTAGAAATGAACCCTTCTCTAATTGTGCTTTTAATATTGAACATGTTTTTTTTCTTCCTGCCACAAGTACTTTTTCCATCTATGTGGATGAAGAACTAAAACTTTTTACAATAACAAAAATTAAAATCTGCATCCACTTTATAGTACACAATGAAAGAGGATCCTCGTACGCAATACACAATGCTTAAAATTAATAGTAAATGTTTTTAGTTTGTTTATTTTTTTGCACTGTTGTACTTTTCCTTCAGAAATTATATTCGCAGTATATGAATTTGAGAGAATACCCTCCACAACTCTGCGTAACACATGATGATCTCTGTTAGCTCAGAATATTCCAGAAAACATCTTGAGTGCTTTAACAGAGCAAAAGAAATCTTAGCCTTTAGTACAAAGGCATTAAAGGTAAAGCAGTCAGTCTGGGATCCGTTCAGAGCGATCTCCATAGCCACGCCTCCTCCAATAGTGCAGAGGTATGCAAATACATCGTTGGACAGACAAATAGGACATCCTATCATAGCATTCGAACTGAATGCAATGATTGGACGAACATTTTATAGACCTGCACCTTTCACAGAAGATATATATATGAGAAAATATTATTTGAATATATTCAGGCCACTTTACTTAGTGATGGCATCAGGATGTGAACAAAAAATGTTTCTGGTCATCTATTTGCTAACTTAGGCTAATAAAGGGGTGGCTTACCAGGCATAGCATGAATCAGATCTCCACACAGCACAACAAAGCGAGGTCTGGGCTGAAGTTTGTTAATGGCCTGGACCGCCTGCTTTGTGAGCCGGACCTCCTCAGCCCACTCATCTCCTCCTGAATCACAGTCACCTATACTCCACGCCTTCATCAGACCAAGCTGGGGGTCCGCAGCCTGGATGAAATAAAAGGGTCCATTCCACTCCTTCTGTTCCTCTGTGAGAAACAAGAATGCGTTTACTGTAAAACATTACTATCATATGACATTACTATCATAAAACTATCATATGACACTCACAATATAAAAATAGACAGTGCAAACACCTGGATTGTGTGGATCCGCATATCGCATAAAAACAGACCATATAAACTCAAACCATAAAAAAACTGTAAATCTTAACGTTCGCCTAAAGTTTACAGGACAAACGCTTCAAACACAAATTGTTTTTACCCAGAATTCTTTGGGAAACTTTCTCCCAAATGGATTTATGGTAATACAGGAATGTCTTGTCTTGGCTTTCCAGCACAGAAACGTACCTAGTTAGCGAACAGATTTTTTGGACATTTCATTAAAATACTTGTTAGACCGCTTTTATTTTGAAACGGAATGCATTTTTAGCAATGTAGCTCTTTTATTCAAAACACTCTGTGTTAAACTTTCGGCACAATTCCCTGTAAACAGAGTATGATTATAGTTTCAATCTAATCATTTTACACAAACAAGACATGCTTGTTATGCCATGTGCGTCTAATCGGAAAAACACAAAACCTGGTTAGAACTCAAAAAAGCATTTAAAATGTGCCATCTGCTGTCCGGATTCGTGTTTGTTGTCTAGCACTTTCAAGTGGCATCCCAAGAGACTGGAAACCATAAACACCTTTAAACAACATGAACTGAGAGAAGCACACAAAGCTCCAATAACAGCTGATAAGCTGGAGCCTCTTTCAGCAAACATAAATCAGAGGGACGTCTCGGGTGACTTCTGGAGCTTTCAAATGACGCTAACCTAATCATAAGTTAAGATAAAAGCCTTCCGTGATAAGACATAAAATCTCAGCTCAGCTCTGATGCATCTGCTAACGGTTACTGCTGTAGGTCTGACAAATAAAATAAAGGAGAAAAATTGCCCATGTCAACAATGTGAACGCAAGGCAAAGAATAAAAGCTGAGGAATCCAGACTTAATTTACATAAGCAGTTGAGCAAAGAAACCGGGACACGTAGATGCACTTCTTGCACACCAAGCTATCAAATAAAATGTTAAAGTTAGTCAAATTTGAAAAGCCGTTTTATGACATGTTCAAAATAGATCTTTTAAGACTGAAAGGAATAACAACATTTCATACAAGAGCATACATGCACGCACACGCAGGCACACACACACACGTTTACTTATTTGTCTAAATGGGGACATTCCATAGACTTCTATTGTTTTAATACACACCCAGTTATAAACAAAATAACCTAACCCTAATTCACACCCCAGCATTTTTACAAAATACAAATTTATTTACTATGTTTTAATAGTGTTTATACAA
This sequence comes from Botia almorhae, assembly GCA_036877575.1. NCBI lineage: Eukaryota > Metazoa > Chordata > Actinopteri > Cypriniformes > Botiidae > Botia > Botia almorhae. Next base: position 30,914 of record JAZGTJ010001652.1, on the reverse strand, counting down.
ATAATTACGCCCTCGGGTTTTGCTCAGATTTGTCAGGTTTTGCTGATTTTAGGGTAAAAATTTGTCCCCAATATATGCTTAAGTAAACCCCCCCAACACACACACACACACACACACACACACACACAATAAAGATCATGTGACTTCAACGTCTAAGTAAACTATTCTGCAACTAACCGCAGCTACTGACTGATGCCAAGGTTAACCATAATCCCACATAAAAACAGTCAGCTGATTTGTTATTCACCTTTGCAAAGCATTTTTTCTGATCAGAAAAAATTACAAATGTCATAGTACTACAATATTTTGTGTTTTTCACACACTTTTTGTATTTACATGCCCAATATGTTTAATAACACATAGTGAGTGTAGAATTATAAACACTCTTTACAAAACAGATAATTAACAACAGCATGTATCAAAACGTCGTAATTTGATGTGTTTAGTTATATACAGAATGTTAATCGGCGTTAGCTAGAATCAGCTAACAGTACCTTCTGTCAGCCCCTTAAAACTGCGATCCTTTGCTTTCAGAAAGATACTTTCGTCTCCTGCCATTGAACAGTATTAAAAGTTTCTCAGTCTCCCGATGTTAACGCTGCTGTTTCGTTTTCGCGTTTGGTAACACAACAAAGTCGTTGACTGTTATATCTGACAGTCACGGGTTGCGTTTGTAAATCGATTCGTTTGGTAATGTATTAGTAATGCCTGGCAATGTTAAAGAAACAGATCCGCTCTCTAATAATTACGTTTACGCATTTGGCGCAAGCTTGTATCCAGAGCGACTTACAGTGCATTCAAGTTACAAGACGTGGGATTTCCCGGAATCGAACCCACAATCTTTGTGCTGCTAACGCAATGCATTACCAGTTGACCTACAGTAAAGGCTGTATTTTTAAATGCTACAAAACAAGCACAATAACTACCTTACAAAATCAACGGCTACGCTACAATAAACTAAACAATGAATAACTTTAAACAATCAAAACAACCAGTAAAACAACAAAATATAAAATCAAAGAAATTTCAAATCCATACATCAGATACTGTGATAATTGTGATAATAAATGATTAACGCGTCCTGTTTGCAATCGATATCAGAGTCTAATCAATAAATATGCATGTATTTACACAAAGCTCACTCTAAGTGCAATCAGATAAAGGTAACATAATATACTGTCTATATACTGTAACATCATTTAAAAAGTGAGAAAAGAGTAAAAGTGACCTATTTGTCAGATATAACCCTTACCTGAAATGTGACCTCTGCATTTAACCCAACACTGGTGAGGAGTGAACACACACTGCAAGTCGTGAACACACACACACACCCGGAGCAGTGGGCAGCACTACTACTGCGCCCGGGGAGCAATTGGGGGTTAGGTGCCTTGCTCAAGGGCACTTCAGTTGCTACCCCCCTAGTGCTGGAATCAAACCAGCAACCTTCTGATTACTAGCCCGACTCACTAACCAGTAGGTCACACTTGCCCGATGGCAATCATGGCAATGTCTTAACACACATTTATGTCTAATATGGTCACTGCACACACAACTTTAGAGGGGATACTTGTGTTTTTCTATTATAGAAATTGCTGCATGTTTGTCATATTATGCGCTCAATATACACTAACAAGGTGATATAAAAAGAGTTTCCGGTTTCTCGGCTTAATACTTGTATAACTTGTACAATTTCTACATTTTACTACAATTGCAAACAATCACCCATCATCAGTTACTTTAATGTTTTTTAACAGTCTCTCTAAAACACTTTTATTAACCTCTCCAAAAGGAATTTACCAAACTCTTAAAAATACATAAACATGAGAGAATTGTATATGAAATAGAGGCTCTGGAAGAGGCAGCCTCCCAGCTTAAATATTTAGATTGTCGGAACGTTCTCCTAACGTTTCCATTAAGTAACAAAAAAGTTACAAATGTTATTTTGAACGTTCCAGTTACTCGTACAGTTTTTGGACGTTGTATTAACGTTATTGCTTGGTTTTAAGAAAGTTAATCAAACATTTTGTAACGTTTGTTAAACGTTCCCCTAACCACTTAAGGATAACGTTTATATATGATATACAACGTTAAAACGTTCTACTGCTGTTACTGCAAGAACATGTATGTTCCTTTGAGAGAACGTTTAGGGAACGTTAGCCAAGGTTCTCGGAACGTTCCCTGTTAGCTGGGACAGGGCCATGCATTGCACTGAAAAGAAACCATATACTATTTTATCAGGTTAACTTTAGACACAGCAATAAAAAATTGGTATTCGATGTTGCGGCGTTTTTATTAATGGCAGGTGCATCCAGCAGTAATTTTAGTGCGTGCGAAAACATATTCGCTGTAAAAACTAAATCAGCCTACAAGTTGCATATAGTGAGATAAATTACACGGCAGCTTTTCACTACGATTATTTTACTATAGGCACGTTTGTTCGTGGCCAATCCCTCTCCAGTCTCCTCCTTCTCTTTACGCATCCCTCTCTCTCTCTCTCCAACCTGACGCGCTCCACAGTTCTGTCTGTGCGCTCCCGCATCTCACTTCTGTCATTTTCTCACACAAAGACAGCCTTCAGGGTAGTTGGCGCGGTGGTATAACGGGTCCAAAAGTGCTTAAAAATCAAGATAACAACTGGAATTGAGATCAGCAGTTGTCTGAGTGGACTTCATAGATATATTTGGTCATAATTTAGCTGCCTCTCAAGAGAGAAGCTTTTTGAAAATGCAAACCTACCCGAATGGCTTTGTTCACTCATGTGGATTTATGCCGTGCTGTCAGTAGTACCAACTCGTATCTCCGTTTCAGTGTGTTTCTTAAAGGAAGACTTCAGAATGAAACGGACAGTCTTGCTATTAAAATACTTCTTGGTCAAAGTTCTGGTGCTGTTGTGCAGCGCGGACGGGGAAGCGCAGCAGCAGCTCGGGGGCTTTATAATGCTCTCAGGATCCAATGGGTCCCGGGATGAGGAGAGCAGCGTTTCCGAACCTCCGCACACAGAGGACAAATGTCGGGGTTACTACGATGTCATGGGACAGTGGGACCCGCCGTTCGTTTGCCAAACCGGCAATTATATATATTGCTGCGGAACTTGTGGCTTCCGATTTTGTTGCGCTTATAAAAACTCTCGTTTGGATCAAAGCACGTGCAAAAATTACGATACGCCAGTGTGGTTAAAAGGACAGACATCATATAAGAAAAACGACCCCAGACATGACCCAACCAAGGATAAAACCAACATGATTGTGTACGTAATATGTGGAGTAGTGGCGATCATGGCACTGGTCGGGATATTTACAAAACTTGGACTAGAAAAGGCTCATAGACCCCACAGAGAAAGTATGTCTCGGTAAGTTACTGCTTGCTCGTTTTCTTTAAATCACAAATGTATCGTTTCCTTTGATGACTCTAAATAAATGCGATCTGTTTCGTTTTTTTAAGAAAAGATCGGAATGTGATTTTATTCATTCAATACTTAGTGTTTGCTTCATCCGATCTCTCAATCAGAATATGCAGCCTCCCGTCTCTCATCATGACCCGACCTTCTTATATTTTGAACAAAAATAAAATTATAATAACTTATCATTTTCATTTTACTGCTAAAATGTACTAAAATAATTGTTATTTTACTACAGCTCGCACAGTCTTCTAAACAATTCTCCTCCACCAAACTTCTCATGTTAAGCGACCAGATCAATGTATAAACATGTCTAACATGTGAACCGCAAGCATTTCACAAACAATTCTAGATATTAAAGCGTGTTGTATTATGTCCTCTTGTTGCTACTGATACAGCGGGTCAGAGCTTCTGACGAGCGCTGCGCAGCCCACAGTGTGCAGGTTGCTTAAGAAACGCTCATCCATTCAGAAGAAAAACAAATATCTGTAATTCAGCACTATAGACAGCCTCAGTGACAGCATTGAATGAACAGATGGTAATCTGTTGACATTATATTAGTGTGTAACGCTCTTATGTGGTTTCGAAAACAACAGAATCCCGAGGCAATTCAATGAAATACTAAGTCAACAAAATTGCTTGCTATTCAACAGAGCGGTGGCGAGTGTGATGCAGGGTGCCCGACAGGGTCACCACGAGGAGGCCATCGGAATGCACACACAGCATTATGACACCGTGCAGGCGAGAGCAAACAACATGCGTAAGTGGATCGTAACCTACTTCCTCTTCATTTCCCACCAGCTAAGCATGATTATTGCTTTACATTTAAACTGATGTGAAAACGGATCAAATTAGCTCAAAAACATCGTTTCTATTGGTTTGATTTCCCCTCCAAACATTATTATACATTAATGCATCGAATTGCATGTGTAGTTACAAACGCACCACACAGATTTGCTGGTTGTGCAAATTTTCTGACTATATTATTCTAAGCTTAGCATATATATAAAGATTTGTGGAAGAACAGAAGATGCTGAAAGCACAAAGCTGTTTTGAAACCTATTTATGGCCAGTTCTGTGGGCTGGCACTGCTGTTGTGTGTATTGCTTAACACTGGGATCAAACCTCAGAAAATGAATGGCTTTATCACAAATGTTTAAACTCTCATTTGTCATGATACTGGAGTGATTGCATCACCCCCTCTGTGGTTATCAACTCCCTAAATATATGTGTGTTAAAACAACACAAAACAGAGTGAGACTACCAAAGCCACCCTCCGAGACATCCATTTTGGTTGCTACAGAAGATGTGAGTCAGTAGCTGAGAAAATTTCCCTTTTTTCTCATTACAAACATAATGTCATTCTTTCTTCAATGCCATGCTGATTGTAGAGTTGTAGATCTTTTTGTTTTTTCTTTCTGTTGACGTTTTTGAAAGCTCAGATCACTTTTATGCTACATTTTCCAAGACTCTACACTATTTAAAGACGGTTTATGCACTATTATGTTTTTTGCCTTTTTAATTGCAATAGCACGACCCTATTTGGTGTTCAACAGAATTAATTCTTTATAGAAACAGAGTATGTAAATTTATTACTTATAAATTTGGCTATATAGAAAGTGATTTACTGCACATTCAGTGTATACATTATCAGCTTTTTATTAACATTTGTGTAAACCTGGGAATCGAACCTGTGATTTTGGCATTGCAGTGTCAAGCTTTAGCAAATCAGCCACAGGAAAACGCAAGTTATTATAAAGTTATGATGCTGTGAGAAACCTTTTCAATACAAGTCAATGGGACGTTCTTGATATGTTAATAATGATATCCTCCGACAACCATTACATGAAAAGTCGCACGCACATGCATTTGGCAGATGCTTTTATCCAAAGTAACTTACAGTGCACTCAAGCTGTACATTTTACCAGTATGTGTGTTCCACAACTGAACCACAACTGTATACATTGCTAACGTAATGCTCTACCAGTTGAGCTACAGGAATACTGAACAACAGACAAGCTTGATGTGATTCACCCTTTAGATTCACTAAAATGTCCGTTCTGTCCTCTAACAGAAAAAAAGACAGTATTAGAGTAATTATGACTAACCTCTTAGTCGACAATCGTGATCATTAGTCACACAGAACCAGCTCTTAATTAATAGATCTGAGTGTAATTATGTGAAATGCTGTTAACCTTTGACCTCCGAGATCTAATATACCATCCTGCGGGCTATACGTGTGAGATAATTATTTGAATCGAAATAATGAGAACTGACACAGCGGCTAAGAGCGAGTAATTCCAAAGATAACTTGAGGATTATTCGAACCTGAATCTTCCTGAGAGTTATTTGAACTTTGAGGTCGATCCCTGAGTAGTGAATTATATGACTATGCAATTAAAACGTAAATGTTGTTTTAAAGATACTTCACACATGTGGTTGTTGGAATGAGTAAAAGGATAAATCAGAGTAAAAGGATAAGAGAAACCTGACATTTACTTATAAGTGGAATTTGAAACGTCTGTTATGATGAATTAAGATGATTAAATCCTGTCTCTATAGTAGCCGATACACTCTAAAATTTGAATGACAGATGTGAGATTATTACATACAACACGAGACGAGACAAAGACAAACAGACATTATCATCGTGTGCGGAACGTTAACTGTCATTAATATTTTAATGTGAAGCTGGTTAGACTACAGATTGGGTTAAAGTGAATCAGCTGACGGCATTGATTTCAGGAGAGGTGCTTTGATTCCCCCCTTGCGACTCTTACACTCGTAGAGATTTGAGGGCATGCGAGATGAAAATTTGTTAAACATCCATAATATATTTACTGTCATGTTAGTCAGATGTGCTCATGTGAGCGTTCAGTGGTCACGATAGACCAAGAGAAGCCGGAGATGAAGATGCTGTCTGCGTGCTAGCTTCTTCATCTTCATATATTCCTCCATTGAGAAGCTAACAGAAAATGATCCAGATGCTCACCCACAGTGTGTTGAATGATCCCATCAAAGAGGTCTCGTTACCTCACAGAAAGCGCACAATTACCAGACCTTTATTCGCTATGAGCCACGATTCTAGAGGACACAATGCTGTGCTCCATTACCATCACAGCTTGGCATTATGAGAGTACCCATGGCTTTGAGGAGAGAGAAAGAAAGGAGAATTGAAAACAGAAATACCTTCATGTTTTTTGGTCATCCTTTGAAACACTCAAGACAGAGTCTCAGTGTGATTTTTGTCATTTTACAGTACAGGATGGTACGTGTTGCATGTCTGTGACCTGAATCGTGTGCTTTTATAAGCAAGCGAGTCATTCAGTTGTTTGTGACTGCAGATCCAAAGGGACTTTTAACAGTGCCACGACGCTAACTAATTACCTTAGCGGGTTTTCCCAAAAGAAACAGCATAAATCTATTACGCCGCATTTATTTTGAGTTACGTGCCAGCGCAGACACCTGAAGTCAAGCATTGCTCAGTGTTCTGAGCACAGGGAGTTTAAAAACTGTCTGTTTTTCCTGACCAACTCATGCAAGTGGAGACTATTTTAAAACTGAGTGTATAATTCTTCTCGCATTTAAAAAGCCTTTGTGTGATTCATCTTTCTGTTGACACTACATGCAATAAGTCCATTTACAGTAAATTGCCGTAGTGCGCTCCTAGTTCAAGCTTGTATTTGTGCTAAATTTCTTACCGCAAATGTTCGAATGATTTATTCTAATGAAATTATCTCTTAATCTCATAATCTTAATACTGTTACTTCTCACGAAAGCAAACGCCTGTCATGATTTTACAAAACGTCAAATGGCTGTTGATCCATCATGAAAGACCCAAAGCTTTTATTTGGCAAGTTACCTTAATATTACAATCATAACCAAACCGATTCCCATAACCAAATGTGCTAACATAACCCACATAAGTCCTTCATGATTACTCAAAGCCAATTTATGTAATAAATTAAGATAGCATCACACTGGTTCCCTCGACAAAAAGCCAAAAACAATAAGTTAAACAAAGTTTTCTCCATCAAGATAACCTCCATCAAAACAACTTTTATGGAAGTCTAAATATAATCTCCAGAATACAAGCTAACTGTAGTCTATAAACAAACAACACCACTTAATTTATTCCAAAAAACTAAACGAGAAACAAAAGATTAAAAATTGTTATAATATAGCAAGATGTCTAGTTTCTATGTATATTACTGTGCAGCACTCTGAACAATAAGGATATTGTTTAAGAAAATGTTTTAATCATATATTTTTTAAAATGTTTATTATGTGGTAACTGTTTTATCCAATCAATTGACCACTGCCACGCCCATTCAGCTATAACTGTTCTGTCAGTATAGCATGACCTCTCTTATTTCACCACGTCGATAATAAACACTCTTATGTTTCCTTTATCTAAAAATGATGTCAGTTTTTATTGCCAGGTTGAATTGAATTTAAAATGAAATATGTCCACATCATATTTCATCTATTTAGATTATAGATCAACTGTTGTCCATACTTGTCTTGTTAGCTAGTCTTACTTTTTTACCATACGTGTAAAGAAGAGGGATAAAATCACAGAGATTAGAACTGTTACAATCTTGTAGGAGTAAAATTTGTGTATAGTATTTTATTGTGTATAGTATTTCTTTGTGAAAACGGAGTGCGTGTTGCCCATTGCAATATGTCAACATATAACCCCCCCCCCCGGCCTCCATCCCAATTTAAAGCACCATCCTGTTTTCTGAGGTTGTAGTTCATGCTACTTGAGGCAGGCAGCATATTTCTATTGGCTCAGCAACGGTAGAATCCATGACTGCCATGGCAGCGGCCCCCCACCAGGATTGCATTTGGGTCAGCATGGTCTCCCCATGCTATGAGAACTCCACCAAGGAGAACTGGCTCTGATTTCACACTCAGAGGACAGACTGGCATCCTCTTTCCTCCTGGGCAGCCGGCACACTGGGGGAGGAGGGACACGTGGCCGTCTAACGTGCGTCACCGAAACGGCGCTCATACAGGTCTGCTACTTGATGCCAGGGCTAAATTTACTTCATAAATTTACTTTCCTTGTCACAAGGAAACACCATCAGTATGTGCCCAATTCTAATACAGTAAAAGGACAAAAATAGAGTAAATGTGTTGAGGCTTTTTTGCAAGGCAATAATAGGTAACATCTTTTCAGGAAAGGGAAAAGAAAAATTCGTTTTTTTCTATAATGGTGTCTCTGCTAATTGGTTTGATGATTAAAATGGAAACGTTAACTCTTTAACTGCCAGGCTCACCATTGCTTTCAACAGTTGTACCCACAGTATTAAACTATGTAAATGTTAAATGTAGGCTGCTTTTCTTAGACGTTTATGTTTTTAATTCAACACATACACGCAAATCACAACACAACCGAGCTGGGTTTCTGAATCTCTAAACATGCCTTTTGCAGCTTAACAGACTCTAATGTAATTATTGTGAGGGAACCACCATGCTTATTAATGCTATAAACAAAATATTTATCCTTTAAGATCCTTTAAGTCACACATCAATTACTTAATAAGTTGTCTCAAGGTTTTGATGTGATCATTGTAAATGCTTTGGTGTCCAACCTATTTAAAAAACCAAAGAGAGACAGACAGTGGGAACAGACTGTCCAACTGTTATTGATCCAAAGGGTGTTGTGTCGCTCTGCTGTACCATAACCATTGTTGAGATGTTCATCTACCTGGAAAAAAACACTTATTTTTTCAACTGATAGCTGTCACTGTCTAAGACAGATAACACACGTGGAATTTGCTGCAGGAGAATTTAATTCCTGCAGAATGTTTTCAATCAAAAAATGAATCCACAAGCATATTTGTTGACGATAATAATATATTAATACCCAAATAATATATTTTATACTAATACATTTTTATAAGCATTAATCTAATGAATTGACGTGAGATTTATTCTCAAAACAAGACAAAAATATTAAACAACTATAGTTTTACTAGCTGGACAACAAGCAACTAGCAAAAATGGTAACCTATGGAAGAGAATGGCAGCTCCTATTGAACTGCATATAACCCAGACTGCCTTTGTCACCTATAGACTTATTCATGTATACATTGATTTCAATCATTCCTTGTGGCTTTTCCTTCATCCAACCCGTCTGACTGTGTCTGTTGGCATGATGGACACGTTCATACCAGCACAAATACACATACACAGTCTGCAATCCTTAGATCAACACCACTGCCCAAATATTATACATAATTCATTTCATGTAGCACTCAGCAGTGAGGGGAAATGACAGATTAATGTATTTACTTGCAGAACACTTAGCACCTCGAGACTGTTTATCATTTGAGACGACAGAAACGGGCGTCCTTTCTGTTCTCTGTCTGTTCAACTCTGTTTTTAAGTGGACAGTCAGATTTCTGTATTACATAGAGTACACAGAATCAAAGCCTAAATTATATGCTCCCCAGGAGGACAAAATGTCTCCTATAACCTATTTTTTACACTCCCACCCATGTTACAGCAGTCACAGATGTAATTACGTGACTAGCAAAGTACATTTTTAAGAACGACACATTTCACTGCTTGGTCATTTCATTGTTGCCGCTGGTTACGTTTACATTTGTTACAATTATGCATGTGGCAGATGCTTAAATCCAAAACAATTTACAGTGCATTTAAACTGTACATTTGATCAGTAAGTGTTGCCTGGGAATTGAACCCTCAACCTTTTGCGCCACTAACGTGATGCTCTGCCAGATGACCTACAAAGGTCAAAGATTATACAACAAGAATTCTATCTTACATTTGTATATTCCCAAGAAAAAGCAACACAGTTTGCTGTTTAGCTGTTTCATTGTTCCTGATTATGTAACAGGAATCATATCTTACATATGATTTGAATAGAGGCAAAACACATTAACACTCCAATACTGAATAAAAAATGCTATTCAAATGTTTTGTACAGTGCACAGAATAGATTTAAAAGTAAATGAATGTATCTGAGAGAAAAGTAAGGCAATTGTGTCTAAATTGCAAAAATGTTCACTAACCAGACAGCAAACACCAGAAGACATCTTCACCTAAGACCCATATTGTAGTCAGCAATGATGTTGAAAATGTTCCACTCCTTTTCCTTGCTGTCAGCATACAGAGGTTTGTCAGTCCAGCAATCCACACAAGCAATAAAGCAATGAGCAATAAAAGATGAGACACATGAATAGAGTAACTGTTAACTCAGCTCAACACTCAATGCCACCTGGGGTGAAGAAAAGAGTCATAAACCTTTAACAGCCCTCCATTAACATCATCATAAATGCATTAAAACGGCATTATAGATATACCTACAACATGATAATAGTACATCAAATTACACAGGTTTCACATTCACCTGGCCAAGTATATGTTAAATGTGCAATCAAACCAGCAAACCAACCAATCAGGAAACATTTGGCAGACTCTTTTACCCAAAGCAACTCACGCTGCATTCAAGATACAAGTTTATCAGTTCAGGCAGCCCCTAGGAATCAAACCCATGACCTTGAGGTTGCTGGCACAATCGCTCAGCTGTTAAAGCTACAATAACGCTAAACCGATTAAATGTAAATTTGACCTCTGGAGTGTCGACAGATGAGATCCAAATGCTGTTTTGCGGACAAATAAACTGCCGGATTAAATAAAGGTTAAATTGATTGTACTTTTAATGCTAACGGTAAACAAGGATGAGTGCCACTCCATCAAACACCGCGGCGAAAATGATATTTGTTTATGATTGAATTCTCACTCATTAAATTTAATTCCAAACAGCAGGGGCAGGGCGCAGGTCCTGAGCAATGAGCAACAGAGGAAGACCTGTTATTCCGGTGTGATGGAAATTTCCCCAGTGACAATAATTAACATTATTGGCAAAACAGATTAAACTGGATGGATCTGATGATCAGTAGATTGAAATAATGCTGGTTATTGGCGTTTGTGGATATGTGTGGATGTGTAAGAGAGATTTGATGCGTTTAAAAGCCTTACTGTCATCTCAGGCGCATGATACTGTACGTTAATTAATATTCATATTAATAGTTTTTTGTAGGCTGTCCCAGATGTACTGCCATATACATCACAAGTGCCCTAATACTGATGTATTCATAAGATCCTCATCTTTTGAACTCTCATGTTCTCTTGCTCCCCATTGACACAAAAGCATGAAGCTTTGCTCATAGGAACTCTTAAGGTTCCGTATTCCATATTACTCATTCCAAGGATCTTTCACCCTTGGAAGAACAACGTGCCTTAGCATCCGTTTTTTGTCAAACAGAAGGCGATCTATCGCTTTGAAGCACCATTTGTCCAATACTGCTGCTGTCACACTGTCTCATATCCTGCTGTGATCTTTCTATTGGACAATAAAGCCAAATAAAAAAAGAGTAAGAGAGAAGGTCTGGAAGAGACTGGAATTTTCCGTGTAGATATAACACTGTTTGGACCTTGTGAATATGATCCAGAAATATATCGGATGAAATAAATTCAGCGACAACTGAAGAGGTATTAACTCTTCATAAGAGCAACTACTGCTGCAGGAAATATCCCCCAGACAACATAATGCAGTTTTAAAAGAGTGTGTTTGCCATACTTTAATAACTGGGACGTCAGCTGTGTTTCAAACATAAAGGTGGTGGTAATACGCAGGTCCACACATGATCTGTGCTTTACACACCTGTGATTCACAATGTACCAATAGCTTAGCTGAAAGGTTGTGGGTTCGACCCTCAGGGAAGGTACAACATGTACACTTCGAGTCGCTTTGCATTAAAGCATCTGCCAAATGCATGAATGTAAATATGTAAATGTAAGTTTATTTATTTAATATTTTGGCGAATGTGATAATTGTTCCAGATACTGATAAAATTGCAGTATGCTTCATTTAACACATTTTAACATGTTAAAATCCATTCCACACATTTTCCTCCCAAATCACACAAAAATGTGTAAAAAGCGAATGACATGATTTGAATAATTTGAAGATCTGACATGCAGTAGTTTATTTCATGCACATTCTATTTGAGGCCGCTGTTATAAATGACATGTGAGTTGAATAAGAGAGTAATTTCAGAATAGATAATAGTAAATTAACTATTTACAGTATAGATTAACAGAATTAACATTAATAAATTAACAGAATAATTAGTGTAAATTGTTCAAATAAGCACTAAAACTGCTCCGCCCATAAACAGCCATAGCTGTTTTCTCATTGAAAAGTCACAATGATATTACACAACAAAATAACAAGTGCGAAATCTCTGAGGCCAATCTAACTAGATTGCTTGCACATTTTATTGCTTGATTTTGTTATTTTACGTACTTGAATTTTCTAGTAAGTGATGTAACATTTCCACCATCAGCACAAAATGGCTTGTGGCAGATGAGTGCCAGCGACAGACAGGAAGTGTAGCACAGGGAGTTTCTGGGAAAACAATTACCTGCTAGGACACAGTTAATAAGATCGGTCTCCGTTTCAATGTACATGCATTTACGTTAAATACAAATTCGATTTAGACAGCCTAAATCAAACAAGTCTCTTAAACATCACAATTTAAATCACAGTTAAAAATGTCATTTGTTCTAGCTTCCAAGCACCACTGTGATAAAAGCATGACTTAATTAACAATAACCTTATATGACCTCACTGGCCACAGCTCGGTGATAAACACAATACATGACAAAAGCCCAGAAACAATTGACTCGCAGGCGATGATATCTGACATCTGGCAATAGCCGTGCTCTACACTTCCCGCCACGACTGCATTTTGCTAATGTCAAGAGCAAGTGGCAGACACACAGAGAGAACTGCTGTGTGATTTGCAGCAGATATCACCGGTGAGCTCATATGCCCTTCTACCGCTTCCATCCCGGAGGGATGCGCATCTCCCAAAATACCCTCCTGCATCTTTAATGAGACACTGGAAAGGTATCTTATAGTCACATTGTTGACTTGTACTGAGTGTATGTGCTTTGTGATAACCTTGACATTTTTAACCTCAAGACACTTTCAGGAGTCTTGGGATTTTCAGACAGAACGCAGTCGGTTAGAAACGGGTGACGCGCAGATGAATCGTAGTAAATATATTAATAGAAGTAAATGAACGGGTGCGAGCATCAAACAGGTGCGGGGTTTGATTGACAGACAGGTGGTTAACAGATGCAAACAGTTTTTCCTCCCTTGCAAAAATCCAAAACGGTCTTTTAGCTGCAGATTTTCTCTCTGTTGTACCTGTGCCGACAAGACCCCAGGGTGAATTCTGTAAACAGTTTGTGTCGCGTTTGCGCACGGCATTCCTTTTTGACTAACCACCTGCAAACTACTTTAACCAGGCAGTAAACGAACTGCAAAATTAATTCAGTTCGGGCACTGCGCTAATTCACTTTCGCAATTCAGTAATTGTCATTCAACACAAACTTGCTATGTAAATTAGGTGCAGTGTATTGCGCGTTATTCACAAAACCAGAGCTTCTAAATGACTGTACTCACAAAGTATGCGGCCAAGCAAACAGTGTTTAAAACAGATGTTTGTGTACCTTTTCTATGGTTGATGACACAAGTTCATCAAATGATGACTAAATATCTATTATACATGCTAACCAGCTAACAATGTTAGGTTGTAAGAATGTTTCTCTAACGTTTCCGTTATATAACAAAAACAACGAAAAAAGTCTAGTTTTTTAGACATTGTATTCACATTATTGCTTATAACATTTTATAATTCTTTAACCTTTTAAAACATTCAACTACTTACATTCAACTACTATTTTAACTTATAAGCCATAAGTTAAAATGACCTGGCAAAACTCAAAAACTGAAGGCAGCAAAACATGTTTTTACAGTGGATGTGATGCGCATATTTAGCATTTCGGAAAGTCGGTACAGCTGCAAGGTTTTCAGGTCTGAAAGTATAAGTGTGTGTTTCAGTTCAAGTACAGTGTGTCAGATTGTGGTAGTCTTCTGTCTCCTCAGGGATGGCAGCCCTGGCCACACAAGTCCCCCTTCCCCTCACAAAACCTCATACCTCCACCCTGTCTCATTTAATGTATTCCTTAGCACTACACACAAAACCTCATAGGAAAGATTGGACAGAGTTAAAGTCTTGTACCTCATCCATCATTCGTCTAACACATACTGATTGATCTCTCCAAACACTGTGGTGACATTTCGCAACTCAGCACCTGCGACCGAACGCGGAGACTATATCATACCTCTGCTGTCCCGCTCAGCTGACGGCTGTCCTCTTAAATGAGGTATTACCTGGAGCGGGGGGGGCAATTGCGATACATTTCTCGTCAGAAATGGTGTAACAGGAGCTTTCAAAAGAACGTGTAATCATTTTCTTTAATACGGCAGCTTATTATGACAGCCTGAGGCGCAAACCTGCGGAGCTGTCCAAAAAGCAGTGTCTGCCAGCGTTTATCTGCTGCTTCAAACACACAGAGGGCTGCTGACCCAAATACATGCAGGAAAACACCCATGCATAACTTGAGGTGCTAATAAAAGCCTCTTTTTTAGGCCAATAAAGTATTAAATAGGGTGCTGGAACTGAGACATGGTGACACGACTCTTGCATTCTTTGGAAAAAGAAGGCGGCTTTTCAAAAGGATTTACTTGATGAATTGTGTTTTGCGTGGTTCTTTGTCTGAGTTTGTTTAGCAGTTAGACTATCGGTGATATGCAGGTGCTTCCAGGAAATACACTTACATAATAAACAGACACGTTTTTTTAAATCTGTAATAGATCATCTTCAATCTGTTTATCTGTAATCCATTACTTGGCCTTGAACGTATCTGTAGAGAAAATCCAATGTTGTTCCCCTCCCAGTGTGTTCCGGCAAAGTGATGCTTTATCTGTTATAATCTAGACAGTTGTTTTTGGAGGCATGTATTCATTTATCTTCCTAAGACGTTATCTTCAGGTGTTCTGATACAAAAGTAATTGTAGCTATTCTTCACCAAACTAGTCAGTCACATAAAAGCAAGTTGTTTTGTCATTTATGGAATCAGAATCGATTGTCATTACACAGAATAACAATACATCTCTCATTCCCATTTTTTAGTCATTTCCACTAACGTCAGTGTTTAATTTCATACATTTAATCAGGAGAAAGAAGTTGGGATTTTCATAACTAAACAAAGGATCTCCACACGCTCTTTTCTTTTTAAATGACTGGCTGGTTCCCCTGATCGTAATTCAAACTGTCTAACGCACACCGTTCTTTATCTTTTGTCTGACTTTCCACTTTTGAAAGGCAATGATATGCTGGCATTTGTAGGTTGCTGGTAATGACTGTGTGGATTTCTGGGGCAGCATCCTGCATGTCTAATGAGCTCTGGAGAACAAATAGGCATATGGAGTGGATAATGAGGACATCAGTGTTCATAACACAATGCAGTCCAATCTCACACTTTTTTAGAGTCGGCACATTTACGTATGTTTAATATGAATTACACTGTATAGTGTATAAGGCGATTTCATGAACCCTGTTAATTTCAGTGTCTCTGTGTTAGCTGACACGCTTCGGGAAGTTTTGCACATCTGCTTTTGTGCTCGGGTTCGACGTCAGTGCTCATTATTTTGCTTCTTTCGTCATGCGATGTGGAATAGCTGTAAACAGGAGGCAAGAGGTCATGCTGTGCGCTGGGCCGACACTAAATACAAAACCCTTTATCATCAAGTGCTAAAGTGAACTGTGATTTACAAAATCTACTTACGCTCTTATATACTTATATTTATGTATGTATATAAATATATGTATATATATCTTCCTGTAGCTCAGTTGGTGGAGCAGTGCAAAGGTTGTGGGTTCGATTCCCAGGTAACACAGGTATTGATCAATTGTACACATTGAATGCATTTTAAGTCATTTGGACAAAAGCATCTGCCAAATGCATGAATGTAAATATGTGTATGTAATATGTATAAACGTATATATGCGTGTGCAATATATATATACTGTATGTATATATGCGCTGTATATATAACATAAATATATGCGTGTGCGCGCACATGACCTCGCAAGTAACTTTTTCCAGCAGGTCCCTATGCTGCTTTTCTCTCTCTGGCGCTAACAGCCTCGTCCCATTTCTTTACACGAAAAAGCCTCTTCAGCTTCCAGACATCAAACGTGGGGGATGGATGTCATGCTCCTAAAAAACACAAATAGTCCATCACCGCAGACCACAGTACAGTCCACGGATTACAAAGCTGGGTGTGATCGCAGTAAAACCATGCGGCTACGCAGCAGCATTGCTGATAACAATCGCTCGTTAATGCGCGTTTTCTTCTTCTGTGGTCTAGCCGAGACGGGTATTTAACAACACAAAATAAACACAGAAGTTTCATCGATCGCAAACACCGAGTTTGCTTTAGCATGTGGGTGGTAGAAACCATACAAGAGACCGGCTGCAAACAGAGCGCAAATGGTTGCGTTGCCATGACGAGAACGATAGCACGAGAAGACGACGGTGTAAAGACAATTTGCAACCAGACACTCGGGAGGAAGTTCTCCCAGTGGAGATGAGTCAGCTTCTTACACACAAACAATCACTAAGATACCCAGGAAATTGAATAGAACCGCGCATGGGATCGCTCCCACCTATCTGCTACTTCTGTCAGATATTCAAGAGAGTAGGACGCGAAATCTGGTGTTCAAAAAGAACAGCATGTCCGGATAACAGGAATGTTCTGCCCTTGTACCTTTTATAATTGTTGTTGTGTAATGGTTAATTGTATTGTAAATATTTTCATTTAAGTTTGGAGTCCACAGACCTGAGAACACCGGAGTAGGGCACCACATGTAATCTGGAATAGGACATCACATTTCATCTGGAGTAGGACATCACATGTAATCTGGAGTAGGGAATCACATGCAATCTGGAGTAGGGCATCACATGTAATCTGGAGTAGGACAGTACATGTAATCTGGAGAAGGACAGTACATGTAATCTGGAGTAGGGCATCACATGTAATCTGGAGTAGGGCATCACATGTAATCTGGAGTAGGACATCACATGTAATCTGGAATAGGGAATCACATGTAATCTGGAGTAAAGCATCACATGTAATCTGGAATAGGGAATCACATGTAATCTGGAGTAGGGCATCTCATGTAATCTGAAATAGGACAGTACATGTAATCTGGAGTAGGACATCACATGTAATCTGGAGTAGAAAAATCGCATGTAATCTGGAGTAGGGCACCACATGTAATCTAGAGTAGGACATCACATGTAATCTGGAGTAGGACATCACATGTAATCTGGAGTAGGGCATCACGTAATCTGGAATAGGGCACCACATGTACTGTTGTATCTGTTGAAGTAGTTTTAATCAAGTCTTACGGTAATAAATAAATACATTAAATATAATTTAAATTCAAAAAATCTTTAAAATCCTTTAAAGTGAAAGAAAAGTTACAAATCAAAACAAGAAGTGTTGCACACAGAGCATAAAACAGCCTCTGTGTTCAGTTTATCCGAAGGTTTTTAGTATACTTTTCCATGCATCCTGTTTTGAACAATACATAACTCTGTATACACACTCTCTAATACATTACAACAAATTTAAAACTATAAATTTTCCACATGCCTTTTCAAAACGAAGCAAAACAATTGATATTATTTGCCCAAATCCTGCATTACTATTAAGCATGAAACACCACTGCTCACTAATAGATATACAGTAGTCTATACTGTTTCTCCAGAAACTCTGTTGAGCATTAATCTGTGTGCTGTCTGGTGCGTTGTGACTCACTGCATGGCACTCGGTTACAGACGTGTGTCAGCAGCCCTGCTGCAGGGCTAAGTGATTAATTAGTCACAACAGGAGCTCTGCGCTGACAGCTCGGCTACGCAGGTTACACCTCTTTGATCGTCATTCACCACTGACAATTCATCGTTACAAACCAGAGGGAGAAAATCAATGAGAGCGCTTGTATATACATACCATTGCTTATTCTGTGTCTGTCACTTCACAGAAGCGAGACTGTGACATTTGCCACATACACGCAGCAAAGTCAAAAGTCTTATTATCAGAACCGTTCCAATGGTATCTTTTTACTTGGTTTTTGAAAGCATTTAGGGATATGCATGCATGAATTCCTGTAACTCAACTTGTGGAGGTTGCTAGCAACGCCACGGTCGTGGGTTCGAGTCCCAGGAGATACACAAGCTGTACGTCTTGCACGCTCTGTGGATCACTTCGGATAAAATGATCTGCCAGATACAGAAGTGTAATATCAATTGTTTCATTATATCTGTGCCTGCCGTTAGTGGGAATTGATTCTGGAGAGTTAGTCAGCGGAAAAGCAAGACATCATTAGACATCATTAAGGATGACTAAGAAAATGCTGTAGATTAAGAGAAACAACAAGCCACTGTTGAACAATATTTTCTTTTGCTTGCAGAAGGCGGCCAGATAAACAGTATGATGCAGACGCACACGTACCCAGCACTCAGCCAGCTGTCCCCCGTCTATGAGCAGCAGCATCCAGCAAAAGAACTCAACAAATATGCTTCGCTAAAGGCTGTGGGTAAGGATGTGCGCTCCGATGAGCATTTTTAGCACGTCAGTGTTAAACTCTCATGTGGATCTTTCCTGTGCTAAACTCATAAATTATTCCGCTTATTGAACATAGCATTTACTGCAGAATGTTTTCGAGATGATTAATGTGTCTCAGTATAAGAGGTTTTGAGAGAGAGAACTGTATTATCTCTGCCTCTGTATTGAACGTGTCAATGTACTTCATTGCAGTTGACTTAAACTCACATGGGACTTTTCCAAAATACCTCATTAGCTTTTCAGCCCGGCAGAAAAAAGGACCGTCTGTCTGAGTTATGCCCCAAGAGGACAGTTCAAATATATTTACATGATTACAAAACATTTAAAACGAAAAGGTTTTTTTTTGAAGACAAGCTACAACAGTAAAAAAAAAATGTCTATGTATATATCTGTCTGTCTATGTATCTATCTACATACACACACACACACACACACACACACATACATACATGTGTGTGTGTGTGTGCTTGTTTTTCTACCACTGTGGGGACCATATGTCCCCACGACAATGGTAAAAGTCACACACACCTACATTGTGGGGACAGCCAGCAGTGAAAAATACTAAATAATGCTTTTTTAAAATGTAAAATAGCAGAAAGGTTTTTGTGAGGGTTAGGGTGAGGGGTCGGGTAGGGTGAGGGGATAGAATTTACAGTTTTACAGTATAAAAGTCATTTTGTCCATGGAATGTCCCCATAAGGCATAAAAACAAGTGTTATGCTATAACCATAAATGTAGCATGTAGCTCAGGGCATAGAACATACTGCTAGTCATGCCAAGGTCATACTGCAGGTTAATGTACCAGGAAACACCTATACTGACAATAACAAAGGTGGAGGCTAAATGTTACGCTGTGGTTTAGCTGTTTAACTTGTTGCAGCTGGTGTTGATCTCGCTCAGATATTGATCAGCTCAGATATTTTCAATCACTGTGACATGATGTCTAAAGCCTGGTGCATGTCATTTATCCAGTGAGGTCACCTTTAGCTGACTTCCCTCCCTCACCAGGCAAGCCTAACGTTCTAATTACACCTCATCATGGATGACATATATGAGATCATTGAGCAGAGAAAAACTGACCCTCTGGCGGCCTGGTTATTTTCCTTTTTTCCTATGTAATTGCCTCTGCCATGAAAATTCCCGAAGGAACCGAATTCGTAGCCTTTGCCGAGCTGATAAGTCCCAATTCTTCCGATCGATATTCTCTCTCGGTCCCCAAATACATCTTTAAGGTCACCGAATTGGATTTCCACCCGACACGGAGAAGTGGCGCTAACTAATGAGGGCCTTTACCAGAATTTCCCCTTAACTAAACCCACGTCAGCCGTCCCTATGAGATACTGATGACACTAACTCCATGTCACAAGCCGATAGATATTAGAACTCTGTCATGGGGACCAGTTATAAAACCTCGGATTCATCTTGATTACGGCTCCTGAGGATATGCACTCCAACGCTGTAATTGATTTATCTGTCTGTTGTGATGATCGGTGCATATGATACGGGGGGGGTTGCATCACTGCACTGGGGGGGGGCGCACCGACACACTACGTCTCACTCCCTTCCCACAGGGGCAGATGAGCGATAAATGAGATTTATCACCACGCCACAGACAAACTCATGTTAGGAGTAAAAAGTGTATCTTCAAGGTCGTCAAAGCAACCAACCATCACAAGCAGACTGAGGAGTTCACACTCGAATGCCCAGTACTCTAAGAGTAATGATTCATCTTATAACCATGAATCATCCCTTAAAAAGACAGTCTTTTACTATCAGTGGAACACAGTACACGCGCTGCCCACAAAATCTGATAATTCTGATTGAATCTTTTTGATTGATGAATTTGATTATTACTGATGCACTTTGTAGCACCAGCAACAGTTATGGACATTGTTTGTTGATTTATGAGGGTTATGCCTAAAATGACTAAGGGGTAATTGTTTATTAAATATATTTATATATTAGAATTTTTTCTATTTAGTCTTTTTCACCCTGTCTCTAAATTTTAAAGCCATTTATGCCTCTTTACTGCCATCTGTGTTTGATACGTAAAATTGCTGGCCGTTTGCGGAGTTATTTTCTTAATGTGAATGACAAATTTAAATTCTGTTAAACAACTGCTGTAACAACAAGCTACAAACGCTGCACCATATACAGTACCCGGACATGAAATATAGCAGCCAGATCTTCTTTTTGTTTACAGATGGATATTTCCTGTAAAATTGGACTTGACAGCTCAACTTATAAATTATGAATAAATTTACTGTTAAGAATCTGTCATGTCAGTCACGAGTCTGTCATTTACTTACTTAATAACTGATTTTTGTTCTTTTAACCAATATCTTTTAACCAATATTTGTTCCAAATCGCAACTACGTTTTAAAAATTACGGTGTGTTCATAGTAAATCAAGCATCAAGATATGAAAATTGGATATGAAATATCACAATATTGCACACAAATGCAATTTCCCACATTGTCCTCTAATTTACTCTTCTTTTCTGTCTTGCTGTTAGCGGCCAAAGCTAATGGTGACTTTCTCAACAAGCAACACCGTCACCTGGTTGACATGGCGACCAAGGGAACTCTGCCGCTTCACCCAGTAAGAATGGAACAGGTGGAACCCACGGCTTCTTATGTCACAGAGGCTCGATGCCTCAAACAAAATGGACAGAAGCCCAAAATCAATAAAGTCAATGTTCCCCATCCTGCAATGGCCTACAGCTCCAATACCATCGCGAACCCAGGCTTGCTGAGGAGCTGGGAGGCTACAGAGACTGTGGGTCGGCGCAAAACCTACGGAACTAGGAAGCTGTGCACAGTACAACAGGTTAATGAGCTACACACTGCCCGCAGTCACCATTACCTACCCACGCAGCCCTACTTTGTTACCAACAGTAAGACAGAAGTCACTGTGTGAAAAGCGGACTAGCCTTTGAGGAAAGCAGCAGAGAGCAAAACGCGATTATCGTCATGTAAAGACTCTCAACACTGCCCCTAGTGGACTGGAGGCACACTGAGCACGTCATGCTATGACTGGCACAAGAGCCCCAACAATATCAGCTGACTGTGAGGCCAGGAACACTTGGAAACGTTTACCACTATTTATGTACACTGTAACAATGACATTGTCTTGTTGGCGACAAGAGCGACAGATTCGAATTAAAGAATTGGCACAAAAATATCAACAAAGCAATATGAGCTAATAAAGTTATAGGGAGGAAATGGCTATGAAGAGTTAAGACATACACTAACAGATATGAAACATACTGGGTTATCGATTCCAGATATTAAAGGGCTGGCATGGAGTATAAAATTCAAGGTGATGATCCTGTCAAAATGAATATACATTAAGCAGATCACATGCAGATATTGATTTGACGGCAATGAACCGGTTTGAAGCCTTTTGTTTTCACACCTTAAAGCAACTATGAACAAAAGGCTTGAAATATGCTTGATTAAGGAGACGGAAGAGCATCAGCGGAGGCCACATACTGTATACTAAATATTTAACGCGGAGTGCCACAAGGTACAGGTAGCAGAGACTCGGGCACCATTTGTGCTTGATTTTTCAAAGCGATCTTCGGAAATATGTGTTCGGTCTCCTTTTCCCGTAAATTTGCCACTCATTTCTTACGTGTACTCTCAAGCGCATAAGTGCATGTTGGAATATTTGTCAAAACGTTTTTTAACGTCAGTAGGTGTATCCGCAACTCGATTGTCGGCACATATTTTGTCGCACTTTTACGATGTGTTGTGTGGAGGGTCCGTTTTATTTATTTATTTATTTATTTTCCAAGCAGATGAGACATGTGGTGAAAATTACCATCAAAGTATATATATATTTATACCATTGCCAGTATATGTATGCACACTATAAAGTACATTGTGCCAAGAAGTAGCTGGTCGAAGTTGTTGCGTTGAGTTATTATTTAGCGTTATTTATTTTCTGTTTTATTACATCGTTCGAGAGAAAATGTTTCTGTTGCTTCGCCATGATATAATGGAATTCTAGCTCTGGAAATGAAGATGTATTTAAAATGGAGTGAGTAAAAAAACTGGAATAAAATGAGCTTTTTATTTGCACATTCTCTCATCCTTTTTTATTTCCTCATCGCCGCTTTTGAAGTGAACAGAATGTTACATGGCGAGAGTTCCGTAAACAGGTCGATGAACTTCGCCGCATCCAATTGAGTTAATTCAGCTATGCGTAAACCTGGAAATATCAGAAATATCGGACCCCCTCATGCAGTGTGCAGGAGAACCAGACCATGTGGAATAACTCTTGTCTGGGATGGATCCTGCCAGCTTCACTGCCTGGTGAAAAGTCTGGGTCGTGCCTTTCAGTTATTCTGCTGTATGCTGTGTTCATGTCAGGCTGAAACAGTAAGCCAAGACATACTTGCATGTTTTTGCATCATGGCATCCTCTGCAGATTTATTTTCATTATTTGTTGTTCTTTCTTTTTATTTTGTCCTTTTTTCTTACATCATGCATTACACCTGAAATAAAGAGGCATATGTATAAATAAAATATACATTATATAACAGAATATCTACTTAAAAACCTTTAAATGTCTAATAAGACAAAATCCCATCAAAATTCCAAGTTATAGTCCATCAAAGTCTGTTGTGTGTTGTATTTTGTTCTAAACAGCCAGGGAAATGGACCGCAAATCTTTCATCTCCTGCAATTCCGAGACAGTCCCATATAAGGGCCAGAAAAGCAAAAGTGCCTCTGATTGATTTGATTCAGGCACTTTGAGCAAGAATAAGTCAGCTAATCCAATCCTCAGCTGCACGCATTCACCTCTAAACAGGTGCCTGGGAACAGCCAGCGATTGAATGAGCCCGGTTCTGTGGGGCCTTGTTCCACTGCCAGAAATCAAAGTTCTGCTCGACAAAATTAAGGAGGAGGCTGCAAGTGACCTAGTTAACAGAATCAGGACTGGCCTGTTCAGCATACTAGCTGAGTGTATTCGAAAACTGGGTGGTGGATTGGATTTGTGTGCTGAGGTTCCAGGTTGAAGAAATTACAGAGAGATTAAAGACATTATTCTGAATTCCAAATAATTTAAAGTCAGTCAACAGCATTTGCGGTATAATGTTAATCAGCACTATAAATATATTATATATATATATTTATATATAAGTGTTTCGCTGTAACCTTGATGTTTACAAAATGCTAATAAGTCCATTTTTTGTGCTAATGCATAATGCCACTAATGCTGCTGATATTACTGTTAATCTAACTGATCTTAATTTGTTTTGATAAAAAAATATATTTTTAATGTTCCATTATTCACAATTTACACCATATATTGTCTCTATTGTGATGTCTGTTACCAAACAAATTATTACACATCACACCAACAAAGATTAATATACATTTATTCTCATATAAAACATTGAATACAAAAATGATATCCGTTTAGCATAAACAAGTGATAGATTTACATTTATCTAACAGATGCTTTTATCCAAATGAGAAACGTTACCGTAAGAACCAGTGCACAAGACTGTATCTGTTCAGTGCGTTTACATATAGCAGATTATAATCAATAAATAAAATCGAATTGATTGTTCTTTAATAATTAATCAAGTGCATGCATATTATTGGAGATATAATTAACTTACTCACAGGTATACATTTTTTTTATCGTCAAAAATCTTCGAATAATTATTTATAAGTCTGAACCTATACTGGATACTAAGAAACTAATCAGATTAAGGGCTTTTCTTTTCATAATTCAGAACTGACGTTTGTTCTTATCTAGTGGAAATGCAATTAATTTTGTTTATTGGGATTATTAGATCAATATATGGCCACGTAGAAGATAAGATGACATTAAAGAAGTGTAAATACCCTCTTCGTGCCATAACTTTGTATACATATAACATTTATTACAAAACACATTCAAACTAATCCTTAGCTGTCAATGGAAAATATTTACTTTATGATTTCCAAACAGTTTACTGTTAAATTCACCAATAACTACATGTGCAGATATGTCGTGTTTACTGTAAAAAACGAATTCTTAAGATTGCATGTACATTTACACATTTTCCAGACGCTTTTATCCAAAGTAACGTACAGCGCATTCAGGGTATATTTTATTAGTATGTGTGTTCTCTGAGATTCAAACCCGTGACCTTACCACTGCAAACACAATGCTCTGCTAGTTACAGAAGTAACCGCATCTCGCATTGGACCAAACAGGGTGTTTACATGACAAAGCGTTCTGAGAAATGCCTAGTTAATTAGTTTATATCTAGTTTATTTCTAGTTTAGTTTATTTCTTATGTATTGTATGTTAACCATTATGTTCTCCCAAGCTGTTCTTTTATTAAGTCTGAAAACCAGTAAAAAAACACAAATTTGACACCGTTTACCTGAAATAAATTCTGCTTTATAGTTTTGTTTGTTAAGTATTCAGAGTTCATTCTCTGTCTTCCTCTGCTTCATGTGTATATATTTAGATATAAAGACAATTGCTTTTCCCCTCATATGTTTTCTGTAAAAAAAAATCCTTTGATAACAGTGTAATTTCACAGTGATGTTCTTGGAATAAACTATGTGAACTGTGCCAGCCTCATCACACCCTTCTGCTTCTTGAAAACATCTGCTTGTTGTACCTTAAAATGTCTTGGCAGCACATGATAGAATCAGCACAGGTGGCAGCGCTTATGAGCCAGCGCTACTGGTTTCCCGAGCTTTAGTTACATGCTTTGTCCTGTTGGGTGTTTCCTAAAACATCACGCACAGAGACCAAGAGCTTCTCTGGCTTAATTACAGCTGCACCTTCTTCTTTATACAGTTTTAAAAGAGAAACCAGAATCCAATGAACTGCACAGAACAATTATTGGTAGAATATGGCAGTGATACGCGTAGTTCTGTGCTAACCTCTGGTGCTCATACTGTAAGTTCAAGCAGAATATTCCCTCTAGTGACTTATTCTTCCCATCCAAGTTGTAGTTTTCTGGATCACAGAAATGATCCAATACACTCACCAGTCTGCTGGTGGGTCTAAGGGCATGATTACTGTATTCAGTGAATTCAGTAAGTTTGTCTATCAAATAATGAGTCACGCGAAGAGATTCAATTTCCCTCATCCACGACATAAATATTTAGCATGAGGTACTTTTATAACCTCGCTGTTTCTCTCCTAACTTCCTGTCTGAGACAAACGGCTGATCTTTTATAATATCTTGTGACACATAAAACAAAGACCCTTCAGAGACCCATTTCTCTCTTTATCTGTGAGAGAATAAATTCTGCGCCGGGTCCACGAGAGTCTTTTTTAAGTTCTCTACGAGCTTCTGAAATGAGGCCAGTATCAGCTAATGAGATGAGCTCAGGTCTTTTGTTCATGTCTTTGGTCAGCTATGGCTGCCTAGTGTAAACAGAAGCGCAGAACAATCGTGTACATTGCCGAGGCGCTGTGTCATTTTTAAATATATTCATAAATACACATACATAAACCATGACAGGTCGTAGGAACTGTAAAAAATTCACAGCAACAGATGCTAAAGATATCGACCACCATAATTAAGACCTGAGTGGCAGTTTTAAAAATTCTAATAAGAGCTTTTTGTTACTGTCAGAATCCCTTTTGGTTCATTTGTGCGCCTGAATAATATTATGATGAAATGATGACAGGTGAGCGCTCGGCGGAAATGAAGCTCGCGGGGGCCATTTCTAACGTCTTTAGATCGAACAATTAGGTTTTCAGAAAACCCGTTCTCATTTAACGTCCATAATGAATGTTCTGAAGGGGAGGCGTTTTCTCCTCAGCTGTAACTTGTGCGTTTTGCGCAGCATATTCGTAAAAAAAAGCTAGGTCATGTAAGATGCCACAAGCGCCTTTTAATGAGCTCACGCTGTGCCGTCCGCCTCGGAAAGGAATATTTCTTAATTGCAATCAGGAGTAATTTACTGCTTATTCCGCAGGTTTCTTGTGAAGTCGGTGGTCTGTCGGTGGTCACTTTGATGAATTTAGAAAAACTGCGAGAACTAGACCCCCAAAGCCTTGAGGAAACCCAGCCGTTACCAAGGCAACAGAACTTGAGCCGCCTGCTTACAAATCTCTTTGTATGTTTCCACGGCAACAACTGTGAATGGGTGGTGGTGGTGGGGGGGGGGGGTTGGAGAAGTGAGCGAGTGGGAGTGCTCTGTGCATTGTTTATGCTCTGGAATCCACTAGTGTGAATCTCTGATATGGAACTGAACCTGTGCTCACACACTTTTAACTGGTCCAAACTAAGCTGAACAGCACAGGGGAGTTTTAGTGTACATTGTGTGTGTAGCACAGAGTCAGACTCTTTTTGTTAACAGCTTTCATAGCATACTTAATGCACTAAGCAATGAATATTCATCAGCACTTTTCAAAACATGACACAAACTCTTCTTTAACCTGATTTAAAAGCATCTTTTGCTAAATGGAAATTTTGATTATGATGAATTATGCAAAACAGCTCCTTTTGTTCAGTTCAACTCAAATTTATTTGTAGGCACTTTTTTTACAGTATTGCGTTGTTTCAAAGCAGCCTTACTTATAATGCAAAAACAACGAAAATAACGAAACATATATAACACAGAATACATGGTATTATTGCCAATGTTATTGTAAATGTAACGTGTGTGCTTTTAAAGCTACTGAAGTGTTTTTTGGCTTGTAAAATCAGATAAATCAGGCAGGGCTACAAAGTGAGCGATTCAGTTATTGTTACTTGGAAGATTTTTTTCCCAAGCCAGCGAGTCTGAGCTATGAGCATCTGTTAACCATAGCAACCGCCACAGAATGAAGCCGAGGCACAAAAAACCCGTTAGCCAGTCAGACTTTATGACGTGGAGACTTTATGATATATCAATAATTAGCCTCAACTGATGATATTGTGCTTCTTGTTATGGAGGAATAGCAAGTACACAAACCACACGGATTTCTGCAGAGAACATGCAAGCTCCTCTCTGCACCCAGGGCCAATAAAGTCTCATCCCACTGAGAGATGCTGTTTATCTGAAAACAATTAGAATGTCGTACGTCAACCAAACAGCACAGAGACGCAGGTACACGCGCACAAACATGCATCACACATCAGCACGATACATCTTCCTATTCATGTGAGCCAGGCAGGATCCTGTCTCAGTGTAAGCCGGTAAAAGATCTAAATATGGAAAGAAACACAAGTAAAGGAACACAAAACAGCAGCAGGTCTACACAGAGCTACACCGGTACACATACTTTAACACATCCGAAGTAAAAAGCAGCCATAATAATACCGCTAAATAAACAGTAGCGCTATTACAGAGCTCTGTGTTTTTTTTATACAAAGAGTTTATTTTGAGCACATTTAACTACCGCAAGAAAGCGGTAAATTGTTCTTACCGTACAATTTATTCAAATACAGAAGTTTCCCTGTGGAAAAGCTTTTATAATGACTTTCAGTATAGCACAGATATTGTCTTAGATAGACATGAAACACAAACAACATCATTTAAGTGGTATTAGAGCAAGAGTTTTTATACTGAAAATCAACACGGCTGTTATTCAGCAGTGCATATGTGCAGATAATCACAGCAGCGATAATATTTAATATAACAGCACAATTGTGGGTGTTTTTGTGCAAAAAATCACCCGTCCACGCAACACAATATTTTACGTAACTATTTTACGTTTTACAGATTTGATGGCTTGGTTGCATCAATTTGTATGATCTCATTCGTATGTTTTTGTATGACCTGCTTTTCCCCCGGTAGGGGTTGAGTTTAGGGGTGGGGTTAGGGTGTACCTTCATGCTTGCTTCTTTTCTAAACAAACATATGTTTTTGTATGACTCATATTGTATTAATGCATAAAAAAACCGCCAACTCACAACAGCGCTCCCTAAAACCCTATACAGAATAAGCATAAAGTTTCTATGAACAAAGACAAGTGAAGCGATATAAAACCAGTAAAACATGCCAGTGCTGTTATACTAAATATCAGCACTCACTGAAGAGGATTTCAGTTCTGCTCATATCTCCTCGGCCTGTTGTTTTTTGCATCAAACGTTTACCGCGTTTCCTCCGCTGGTTTTGCTGTGGGAGGAAACTCTTTCAAACCACTGAAAGATTCATCGGTTTTCTCATCATGCTCAACAACAACAAACAACCCATGAACATCTCACCCCGCCACTTCCAGATAAACTTCATATGCGCAGCGTGATGTCTAAATGCCTTCAATTAGCACAACCACCATGATCTTCATTAACCTATGGAATGCATATGGTTATGAGATCGTAACTGAAATATTAAACTATATCAATAGAAAATTAGACACAAATCCCTTTTGCAAATTACTGTTATACACACTTACATAGTAATCTTAAAGTAGATACACTATAATAAAAGTACACTAAAAATTCTGTATGTATTTTGTTATATTTATGTATATGGGTGCATAGCAGCTTTACAGTAAATGCATATTAGTACAGATAGTAGAGGTTTGAAGACGATGGCATACATGGTGTTATTGCAGTGTTTTCATATGATTAAAATACTAACTGTAAAAATACTTCTCTTTAGGTTTGTTATTGGTTTCTATATGAGTGAATTGATGACAAAAATAACGCACAACGGATATTGAGAGAAGATACATATGCTGCTGTCTATGTATGCAGTAGAATAGAGCTGTTCCTCAATCTAATCATGCTAATTTTCACACCTCAGACATGAGCCAACCTGGCCATACTGCTTGTGCCCTTGTGTCAGGCCTTCAGCCAGCATTAACAGATGGCCGACAGGGTGACAAAGCTGCTGGAACCACATTCAATGAGATGTGAATGTGATAGCAGCCATTTGCTAAGGGCCCTGTAAGATAAACGAGCTGTTTAGAGGATAAAATTATGAGCCTTGCCATTTTTCTGTGTTTTAAAGCTGCAATCTGTAACTTTCGTCTCTCTGGCGCCATCACTGTTTGAAACATAAAATTGCAGGTTACTTAACGTACTTTTTATTACATTTGTTGACGTCAAATAGAGCCGACTGACTTTCGGGAAATTTGACCTGTCAGCTCAAATTTAAAATCATTTTATGACCTTATAAAAACTGATCTGTCATCTAGTTGCCCAATAATGTTTTTTGTTCATTTTTAATCCCAAAAAAAAGTTTTGCAAAGTTTTGCAGCTTTAAGTAAATAACCTGTGTACATTTAGGCATTT
This sequence comes from Botia almorhae, assembly GCA_036877575.1. NCBI lineage: Eukaryota > Metazoa > Chordata > Actinopteri > Cypriniformes > Botiidae > Botia > Botia almorhae. The sequence continues at coordinate 731 of JAZGTJ010001652.1, read as the reverse complement.
GGCAGACACTTTATCCAAAGCAACTTACGGTACATTCAAGTTATATATTTTGTCAGTGCATGTGTACCCTGAAAATTGAACCCCCAACCTTGTGTTGAGAGCACAATGCTCTACCAACTGAGATACAGGAACACTTCAGTGTAAATCCATACGGAAATAATTAAGTGCATATATCTAAGTTCTCAGAACAACACACACCTGGAATTCGTCACACTTCACGGTATAGCACACACACAGACTGGAATGCACAGGTGTTGTCATATACAGTTGGGCTCTCCATGCTAATCAAAGCTGATCATGGGTGAACCATCCCCATAAAGACCTACAAGAACACACTCAATTACATGTTTCCCAGCTCTGAAAACCAGCTGGAGCATCTTTTATCAGCAGCTTGGAAGAAGGTTTTCATAGAATTAATATAACTCTATACATCATCATAAATACTTTGTGCTGATAATGTTCTGGAGCTGTAACGAAATGCATTTGTAAGATGAGATGAAAAGATCTGACCTAATTACACACGACCATTTCTGTATCTGTAACACGCTTGAGGCGTATTGCTTCACAGGACTTCAGTTTTTGATGTAGCCCTGTGAGGGGCTGTATACAAAAGTGTACAGTATGCGCTTGTATGTATTTTTACAAAAAATATGTCCACATACAGTGGGGTCCAAAATACTTTTTTAGTTTATAAATGAAATTGAACCGAAAGGGTTAAGATATCCAACAAA